>QRFJ01001595.1:131211-159606 GCA_006176705.1 Cocos nucifera
ACGAGCAATTGCCAGACAGGTAATCCTTTTGCTAAAACAACTGATACAGCTAATTATATTGGTAATTTTTTCAGGCCGCAACAAAACAATCCCTACTCCAACACATACAATCAAGGGTGGAGGCAGCACCCAAATTTCTCATGGAGCAATCAAAATGCAGCACAACAGCCACCCCCGGGATTCCAAGTACCTGAAAAGAAGTCCAACATGGAAGAGCTGATGGTCAAATTTATGCAAAACCAAGAAGCAACTATAAAAAATTTGGAAGCCAAACTTAGGCAGGACCAAACAGCAGCAATTCGAAACTTGGAGATGCAAATAGGTCAAATGGCTAAGATAATCTCCGAGAGACCTCAAGGGATCCTTGCCAAGCAATACGGAGACCAAATCCAAGGGAGCAAGTCAATGCTATCACCCTAAGAAGTGGTACAAAGCTGGAGGAGCCACATCAGAAGAAAGAGACTGAAGAGCCAACTACAAATAAGGAACCATCAACTCAAAATTCGTCAGTCACCAAAACAACCAGCAGATGGATGGTCTCCAGGTATACGGTTTGCTGATCCAAATGTGAAGCCCTACGTGCCGCCACTACCATTCCCAGAGAGACAAATACAGCATCCAGATAAGGAATTTTCTAACTTTTTCAAAATTTTAAAGAATTTACATATTAATATTCCTTTTGTAGATGCTATTACTCAAATGCCCAGGTATGCCAAGTTTCTCAAAGAAATCTTAACAAATAAGAAAAAGCTGAAGGAGCATGAGAGAATAAATTTGAATGAAGAATGCTCAGCAATACTTCAAAATAAATTACCACAGAAGCTAAAAGATCCAGGGAGTTTTACTATCCCCTGCATTATTGGTGATTGTAGTTTTGATAAAGTTTTATGTGATTTAGGAGCAAGCATTAATCTCATGCCTTTTTCTATTTTCAGGAAAGCTGGGTCTAGGAGAACCAAAGCCTACCACTATTACTCTTCAATTAGCCGATAGATCCATTAAATATCCAAGAGGTATAGTGGAGGATGTCTTGGTAAAGGTAAACAAGTTTATTTTTCCTGTTGATTTTATTGTTCTTGATATGGAAGAAGATTATGATGTACCCCTTATTTTAGGGAGACCCTTTTTAGCTACTGGAGGAGCTTTAATAGATGTTCAACAAGAAAAATTAATTCTTAGAGTCCAAGACGAACAAGTTACTTTTAATGTTTTCAAAGATACTAAACATCCTGATGATAATCAAACTTATTTTCTAATTGATATTATTGACAATCCATTATATGAGAATTCTGTAGAAAATAGGTTTGAGACTATAAAAGCGAGCAATGTCAAATTGAAAGAAGGACTCGATCAAACATGAAAGTATTCCAATTGAAGTGGCACCAGGATTGATCCACTTTAGAACTCAAAGAAAGTCAAGCTGAAGACTATAAATCAGAACTACTAGATAGGTTGTTTCTTTTCTTTTTAGTTTTGATCATTTTTTTTTCTTTTATTTTTTAGTAATTTATTGTTGCTCTTTTACTGCTTTGGTGTGTATTTTCAATTTTGCAGAAAAAATCAATGAGAACTCAAGCAAAATTTCAAAGCTCCAAAGAACCAGACTGAACCAAATCAGGTGTATTCCTTCCTATCCTTTATTGCATCCTTTATTTTTCTTTCTCCTTTAAGACAATGTAGAATAAGTTAAAATTAAAAAAAAAAAAAATCATGTGTCAAGAAGAAAATCTTGAGCAAGATAAACTGGATAAGTGATAAAAGATAGAATTATTTGCTAATGAATGTAATGAGTTAAAGAAGTAGATTAGTTGGTCAACTTTTAGCAGCCTACTTAGGTCATTAAAAGATTATTAGCACTTTTAATTGCACATGCACACTAACAAGGCAAAGTAGGTATTGATTATAAGGCCAACTGAGGATTCAATTATCACTGAAAAATTGATAATTAATATACATTCTAATCAAAGAAACTTGAATTTAAGGAAAGAGCTACCTGCCTATAAAATAAAGTGCAAAAGATAGAGTATATGTGGATTGCCCAAAGCCTAGTAACTGGTCTCTGCACCTAGGTCAAGTGTGAAAATTCACGTAAAATGGTGAAGGGAAAGGCCAGGATGCTCAGCACAGTAAAAAAAAAAAAAGAAAGTGTGAAAGCTACCTTAATTCATGAGTATAAAATTGAGAATGTATAGAAAATTGACCAAAATAGGTGATAAGAGAGGATACTTTTGTTCTTTTAATTTAATACTGAAATGCTAAAGTTAGTCATCACGAACACAAGTGCTATAGATCTTTGATGTACTCTAAGAAAGTTTTTAATTGTATTGACTGAAAAATTTGCTTCTGAAGCTCAATGCTTAGTTAGCAGTATTTTCTAAACTTTTTGACCTTTAATCCTAGATTTTATCTTTGTGATGGATAATCTTATTGAAACATGGTATTAAATAAAATATTGCTAAGGGACTAGCAATGACTAAGTTGGGGGGTGTGATAAGTGGTAAAAATATACTAATAAAAGTATTAAATTATAAAATAAATTAATCTATTTTTTTAGAAATTGATATTTTTATTAATCTTATGTAGGAAAGAAGGCCACCAATGTGAAGATCTTATTTTTCTTGGTTCAGATGAAATAAATTTCAGGCAAAACGGACTTCAAACGAGCCCAGAAATTGAATTTCAAAAAAAAAAAAAAAATCGATTCGATTCAAACAGTTCAGAAAATTGGCTCAACAGTTCAGCACGGTTCGATCGAAACAGCAGACCAATCCGTCGATGCAACGCTAACGTTAGGATGACATCAGCATTTTTTGCGGCGCACGGTGGACCAATCTGGAAGGGTATTTTGGGAATTTCACATCAGAAAAAGTGCTCTGATTGGCTGAAGAATGCGGCGGTCCATGCAACACCGGGCTCGCGCATGGTCCATGGAGGGCAATTTGGGAATTTTGGCTGATCCAACGGGCGCCTTTTCACTGAAACTTGATCGGACGGTCGAAAAGAAGGCGCTGATGGATGGCATCCGTAGCTCCCGATCGAGATCCAATGGCTGAGATTCATCCCGATGTTAAACTAAAGATCAGAAGGCCTTCTTTCTACGCGATCGGATGGCCCAGATTCAATCCAATGGTTGATCCAATGGCTGGCATTAAATCCGACTTGATCTGGGTTATTTTAAGGGAGTGGTTTTTGGACCGTTTGATCAACATCTAACGGGCAGAATTATCCAGATCTTAATTTGAGTTATTTTGGGAGTCTTAAACCTAATTTTTGATGGATTTTGGGGAAAATCAAACTCTTTATCTATAAAAAGCCTATTGTTGTCGTGAAAAAAAAATCAGAGAGAGGGAGAGAAGAAAGAAGAGAGGGAAGAAAGAAAAAGAGAAAAAGAGAAAAAGAGAGAGAGAAAAAAAAAAAAAAAAGAAAAAGAGAGGAGAGAGATAGAAAGAGAAGAGTGATTTGTGAGAAAAAAAAAGATTTTTGATTTTTCTTCGACAATCAAGACATCGATCAAGGAGCCTCTTCTTCTTCGCCAAGTTCTCCACATCAAGAGCAGCAGACAATCAATTTCAGCAATCAAACAGTCTAATTTCTCTATGCTTTTTATTTTATTTGCTATTTTTGAACTTGTTATCATGAACTAAATTTTCTTTTACTAAGGCTAAGGTGTAGCCACTCTTTTGATGCAATATTCAGTATGATTTATTTTTAAATTTTATTCATGAGGAGTATATAAATCTGATCTTAATGCTTTTAGATTACTGGCCATCTTCTAATTGATCTGATGAACATAGATGTTACGGACCAAGTACATCTATGTTAATGCTTCTTGATTATATACCTTGTATTATGAATCAAATTAGAATTCATATGCATGCGGAAATTTTAGTGCGCTTTGGACGCAGCGTATTTTAATTAGAGAGTTTCACAAAACCTAATGCATTAATATTTATTTAAATTACACCTGGACCAAAGGATAATTAATAAATATTAATAGTTTTGCTATGCCTGGACCAAAGGGTAGTGAATAAATTAGGAGACTCCACCGTCACATGAAATAAAATTAATCTAAAAATCTGAATATTGTATTGACTGAGTTGGTGAACCGATTGCCTTAGTAATCCATTACTCTTAAGTTTAAAACCCTAATAATTTACACTCTCTCTATTTTCTTAAAAATTTTTAATTATTTTTTTTTTATTTTATTCTTTAATTTCTTATTCTCATAAATCAATCTTCTAAATAAAGCATAGAAAAGAGCTTTTCAGTACTTATTTTCCAATCCTCTAGGGACGATACTCTACTCATTCACTTTATTACTTGATCGATTGGTGCACTTGCCATAGCTATAAATTAGTACGCATCAAATGCAGCACATATTTGCTTTAAGTTTTAAAAACCTAATTCACCCCCCACCCTCCTCTTAGGTTGTCTCGTTGGGCAACACTTCTACTGAGATCGAGCTGACCCCTCTAAACCGAGTCAACTCCTATAGGGAAATGAGTCGACTCCTCAATGTGTCGACCATAGAATCTGAAATGTAGCTCTTTGTTCCTCTAAGATGAAGTCAACCCTTCTGAGACTGGAGTCAACTCTCCTGGATCTGAGTCGACTCATCTCAAAATCGAGTCGACTCCACTGAGTGCTGGCTCTCTTTAACCCCTTGGATTCTCTTCATCTTTTCTTCAAAGCTTGAGAGCACCACACTCACTCCTTCAGTCTACCTGAAGCTTCCTACTTCAGCTCTCTACTGGTGCTCTTCAGGATCTACAGCTGCCACTCAACCTCTACCTACTATTGTCTGCCACTCCACGGGACTCTACCAACCACACATTGCTACAAAGCCACCATAGGGTCTTTTATAGGCCTCGGACGCGGCCTTATTTGAGTTGATGCCAAAGACTGGACTTGACTGTAGCTCAAACAATATCCCTATCCATTGGATCATTAGCACAAGCAACCATAGCCACTAGATCATGCATTTTAGTGCTTGTGGACCACCTATGGACCGGCCGCACTGCAAACTAGGCAAGCCACTATGCACCACATGCACGTGCCCTCCTTCTTTCACATGTATGCCACATGAAATAAAGAATAATTCAAATCAGTCCATGGTGGACTGCATGGGATGGTGCCAATGTGGATTGCACCATCCCATTAGGTCCATCATGGACCGTGACAAATCTATGGGCACACGCGCACCTATGCCTAGGTGCTTGTGCTGGGTGATGCCTACGGCCTGCCCGTGCTAGGCTGCACGTGTGCCTGGGTAGTGCATCTAGGTAGTGCGCCCGCACACGCTGGCCTAGGTCATGCACTTGCTAGGCATTGGTAAAATTGGCATTGATAAAATTCAGATTACTCCTTCTATCTTTATAGATAATGTATTATTAGTTGATAATTTAAAACATAACTTGCTTAGTATTAGTCAACTTTGTGATAAAAATTTTAGAGTTTCTTTTGAATTTTCTCTGTGCAAAGTATCTAGTTCCTTGGATGATAGTTTAAAATTCATTGGATTTAGGTGTGGCAATATCTACATGATGAAATTGCCATGAAGAATGGTCAATGCCTAGCTGCCATGCATACTAACATCAAAGAATCTAGTTGGATTTGGCACCGTAGATTAGGTCATGCAAGCATGCATACTATATCTAAATTACTTAACAAAGATTTAGTTAAGGGGTTACCAAAATTGAATTTTAAAATTGATCATGTTTGTGATGCTTGCCAATTTGAAAAATAAACTAGGGAGAGTTTCAAATCTAAAAATATGATTTCAACTTCTAGGACTCTTAAATTGATATATATGGATTTGTTTGGACCTACTAGGACTATAAGCCTAGGAGGAAAGAGATTTGGTCTTGTCACTATTGATGATTATTCTTGGTTCACATAGGTTTTGTTTTTAGCACACAAAGATGAAGCTTTTTCAATGTTTTCAAAGTTTTACAAGAAAGTAATAAATGAAAAAAACTCAACTATAGTTTGTATTCATAGTGATCATGGCATAGAATTTGAAAATAAATTTTTTAAAAAATTTTGTAATGAACATGGTATAGAACATAATTTTTTTGCACCTAGGACTCCTCAATAAAATGGAGTAGTTGAAAAAAAATAGAACCTTAGTTGACATGGCCTATACCATGTTGTGTGAAGGAAATCTACCCAAATACTTTTGGGTTGAAGTTATTAACACAGCATGTTACATTCTTAATAGAGTTTCTATTTGACCGATTTTAAAAAAAATCTCCTATGAGCTTTGGAAAGAAAAAAGATCTAATATTAATAATTTTTATATTTTTAGTTGTAAATGCTTCATTCATAATAATGGTAAGCATAATCTAGGTAAATTTGATGCTAAGACTGATGAGGATATTTTTCTTGAATACTATACATCTAGTAAAGCATATTGGGTCTTCAACAAACATTCATTGATTATTGAAGAATCAATCCATGTCATTTTTGATGAAGCTAACAATCAATCTTCGAGAAAGAAAGATGTTTTTGATGATGACACAGAAATTCTTGAAGATGGAATGAAGGAGCCAAACTTGAAGGAGAACAACGTTCATGACAAAGATAAATCTACAACAACCACTGAACAAGATAAGGATGGTGAAAATGAAACTTCTAATGATCATGGAGATCTACCCAAGGAGTGGAGGTATGCACATAATCACCCAAGAGAATTGATTTTAGGTGATCCTTCATAAGGGGTAAGAATAAGATATTCTTTTAAAGATACATTTAATTATCTTGCTTTTGTCTCTTAAATAGAACCTAAGAACATAGAAGAAGCTAAAAAAGACTCTAATTGGATACTAGCTATACAAGATGAACTAAACCAATTTGAAAAAAATAATGTATGGACTCTTGTAAACTGACCAATTGATCATCCCAGAATTGGAATAAAATGGGTATTTAGGAACAAATTAGATGAACATGAAAATATAGTAAAAAATAAAGCTAGACTAGTTGCTAAGGGATATAATCAAGAAGAAGAGATTGATTTTGATGAAACATATACTCCTTTAGCAAGATTAGAGGCTATTAGATTATTACTTATCTTTGCTTGCTACATGAACTTTAAATTATTTTAAATAGATATAAAGAGTATCTTCTTAAATGGTTATATCACTGAAGAAGTTTTTGTAGAATAACCATCCAATTTTGAAAATCACTCACTTCCTAACCATGTGTACAAATTAAATAAAGCACTATATAGACTTAAACAAGCACCTAAAGCATGGTATGAGAGATTAAGTAAATTTCTATTACAAAATGATTTTATTAGAGGAAGTGTGGATACTATACTATTTTTGTAAAAAAAATAATGATCTTTTTGTAGTTCAAACATATATGGATGACATCATATTCGGAGCTACTAATAAATTTTTTTTGTCAAGAGTTTGCCAAGTTAATGTAGGGCAAATTTGAAATGAGCATGATAGGGGAGCTGAACTTCTTCTTTAGACTACAAATCAAACAATCAAAGAATGAAATTTTTATTAGCTAAACAAGGTATATCATGAAGATACTGAGAAAATTTGGCATGGAAAATGAAAAAGAGATGAGCACATCAATGAGCTCCTCATGCAAACTCAACAAAGATGAAAATGGTAAGACCATAAATGAAAAGCTCTATAGAGATATGATTGGATCCCTACTCTATTTAACTGCAAGTAGGTCTGCTATATTATTTAGTGTATGCATGTATGCTAGATTTCTATCTAATCCTAAAGAATCTCATTTACTAGCTGTCAAGAGAATATTTAGATATTTGATCTACACACATAACCTAGGACTTTGGTACTCAAAATAATCCTCCATTGAATTGATAGGATACACTGATGCAGACTAGAGGATGTAGAATATATAGAAAAAGTACTAGTGGCATCTGCCAATTTCTAGGATTAAATTTGATTTTTTGGTATAGTAAGAAGCAAAATTCTGTAGCACCGTCAATAGTTGAGGTCGAATATGTTGCTACGGGATGTTGCTGTGCTCAAATATTATGGATCTAGCAATCACTCAAAGACTCTGAAATTAAGCAAAATAAGATACCCATTAGGTATGATAACACTAGTGTCATAAACTTGATAAAAAATTCTATTCAATATTCAAGAACCAAGCATATTGAAATTATACATCACTTCATAAGAGAGCATGTTCAAAATAATAGCATAATGCTTGAATTTGTGTCAACTAAAAATTAATTGGCTGATATTTTTATAAAACCTCTAAATGAAGATAGATTCTCAAAAATCTGGGGTAAACTTGGCATTTATGATACTGTGTAAAAATGTTTTATCTTGAATTTATTGGATTGTTTTTGGTCTCCTTTTACCATCCTAAACATCCCTAATTCAATCTTGAAAAATTGAGAAAAATTGGCTTGAAATTTCTATTTTTATTCTGATTTTTCCTCCTATGCTCAGGAAGTCTTGATTTATACATGAGACCTCTTGGCTATATTCTGAGACCTCTCACTTTAAAAGCAAGAGCTCTCAATTTTTCAAGATGTCTCCTCTTTAAGATGAGAGCTCTCAAAGTTTGCGCGGTCCTTTTTAATCGATCTTCTAAGAGGTCCCCTTTCTCATTCATTCCTTTCATTTTTCCAAGACCTCCCCTCCTAAACTTTTCCAAACTCCCATCCACTCCTCCAAACTATCTGAATCTCTATTCCGTTGTCCATTCCATCCAAATCCAAGAACCCCATAGCACCAAAGAGGAAGATCACCACTGCCCAAAGACCATCCATCGTTCCTCCGACTGAAGCTAGGGCAAAGCGGCAGCAGGACATGGCCCAAGCATCTCCGTCTGCCTCTTCTTCATGAGCTTATCTCTTTGTTGCCATGAGGATAGTTTCAATGGGTCAAAATGTCAACATTGGATACTTAGATAGGGAACATTTTCATATAGGGTCGTGGATCAGGCAATAAGGCTAGGAGAAGCTATGTACTCTTGAGGTAAATATCTATCCAGACCTAATTAGAGAATTCTTTGAGAACATTAGCTTTAAGCAAGCATCAAGGATAAAATCTATTATTAAAGAAGTACACATCTCTTTAGACAAGAGAAAGATAGGTCAACTCTTAGAAGTACCAAGGTCTAGAGATAGTTATATGAATTTAAGAAATAAAACAAAAGCTTTAAAGTGCATTTTGAAAAGAGAAAATATAGATGAAAATCAATAATTAGTCTCACATCATCTCTCCATGGAAATGAGATTATTACATTGCATTGTGAGTCATATAATTTTTCTAAAGATAGAAAGACATGGCTGGATTGGGAAGAAAGAATTGGCTATTATGTTCTACTTGGTAACAGGGACACCCATGAACTTTCCATCACTAATGCTTCAATAGTTAAAGGACACAGCCAGCAAAAATAAAGCCTGTGTGTCCTACGGGATGATTTTCACTCTGATTTTCAAGGATTTTCACATTACTCTAAAAGATGAAGACTTCAAGAAGTTGGCGCACACCGACTACATAAATGAGGAAACTTTGAATAGAATGAAATTTGTGAAAAAGAATGATAGATGGGTAAGGGCAGATGAAGAAGTTGCTACTAGAAATGAACCTGAGGAGCACAGGTCTCCACCATCACCTTCTATAGTTGGATCCTCATTCACCACACCTAGGTCTCCACATACTCCACAAGGGCCTCCAAGTCATTTTTCTACACCTCCCTCTATTTTTGATCAAGAAAATTTAATTGAAAGGGTGGTAGGGGAAGTAGTTCAAAAAGTGTCTGAAAGATCCATTGACATCCTCTCAAGTGTAAAACATCAACTGTTGGTGAGTATTGAGAAACAAAGGATATCATCTGAGGGACAGACTAAAATGCTTAGCTAGGAACTTAGTGGATTATCACAAAGGTTTAAAGTTTTGGAGAAGGAACAACATGGGTCATCAACTTAGATTGAACTTCTATTATCCAAGACTACCAGAATTACAAAGAGACTAGAGGAGAACATCACCATCCAGTGCACCACTACAAAAGTGCTTATCTCATCGTTGCAGTAGATTATAGATCGGATTGGCAGTCTTGGATCTCGGACTCCATCCACTTCTCGACCCTCATCATCTCCTCGACTTGCACCTTACTTATCATCTTCTAGACCTAGATCTTCATCCGAACCAATCATTGAGTTCCTCTCTGATTAGGAATAGGTCTAGTTCCTTTTGCTTGTTTATGTTGCTTGGTGTATATTTGAGTATGTTGGTATAGATCTATCTTATGTAAACCAATATATGACTTTATCATTGTAATCTCAATTTTATGCAATGGAATCAAACTTTTTTAATTATGTTCTTGCCTTCTTTGCCATAATGTCTGACTCTCTCCTTTGTGATTTTGATGCTAACAAAAAGGGGGAGATAGATACCAAAAAAAATTATGAGAAAAGATATAAGGGAGAAAAATGTATAATCACAAAAAGAAAGAAAACTATTTAATCTCATACAAATAAAAAAAAAGCATACATTAAGGGGGAGCATTATTAATATATTATGTATATCATTGAAAATTTGAGCACTCTTAAAATTGAGCATGTCATATTCTTTCATTCATTGAATCATGGCACATATATCCCTTGCATTCTTTTTATGAATTGCTTGATATTTTGTCATCATCAAAAAGGGAGAGATTGTTGATCCCTAAGTGATTTTGATGATGATCAAATATTAAAGCAAATGATTACTAATATATTTTATTTTAAATATTTAAATATCAAAAGAATGAGAGCTTTTTGACCAAAATGAGGATGACACGAAGTTCAATTCAAATGAAAATCAAATCTTCTTGATTGGTAGCAAAACATTTCTCAAATTAGCCTTGGAGCATTTTTCGAGAGGTTTCAAAATTTTTTTGAGAGCTCTCGTGAGGTCTGGCATGCCCAAATAAGCTTCTGGCATGATTTTGAGAGGTCTCAAGTTAATCTTGGGAGCTCTCAATCTCAGAAGATAGAAACATAGTTTATACACTCTAAGAGCAAGAGGTCTTGCAGGATTCTTGAGAGGTCTTGCGGTCCTAGTGAGAGCTCTCGTTCATAACCGAGAGCTCTCGATCTCAGGCGATACAATTTTTTCAAAAAGCTGTTTTTTCGAGCGACTGAAGGTGAGAGATCTCCTGATCAAATCGAGAGGCCTCAAAATCTAGCGAGACATCTCGAGACAAATCGAGAGGTCTCAAGATATGGTGATAATTTTTTGATGGAGCATTCTAGATCAGATTTTTTCGCTTCCAATGGCTACCTACTACTTTCTAACAATTAGATTTTACTTTATTTGCGCTCCAATCATATCCAAATGAGAGAAAATGCTCCAGATATAAAATCTTGAAGATGTACTTTTGGATTATCTAAGAAAAATGAGAGAAAAAGCAACGAATGTCTAGTTTTCCACGAGCAAATCATTTTCACTCAAGTTCTCTCAAGTTTTAAAGTGCATTAATTTCAAGCATTCAATGAACTATAATGATAATGATTTAGCTCATTTAAAGGAGCATTGTGTATTGTAAATCTTTCTTATTTTTTTCGTGTACTTGGTTTCAACAGGAGCTAAAACTTGGATTTTGGGATTTTTCTTGACATTAATTATTTTGGATTGATTTGTCTAATTGTTGTAAGGATTGTGGTTGTTGAACCTAGAAAAAAACTAACTAGATTTTAGGATAGTGAGTGCAGAAAAACTATTCGACTGTAATCTTGCAGGATTATAATAAAATTCTCAAGAATCTTGCTTGAAAAGTGGATGTAGATGTTAGGAGTGCACCGACCCACTATAAAATTTTATTGTTTGTGTGTGTGCTATTGATTCTTTATTTCTTTGCTCTTACATCCATTTCACTTAGGGTTCAAATGTTTTCACTATACATATATGTTTTATGTTTTTGAAAACCCAATTCATCCTCCTCTTGGGTTGTCTAGCTTGATAATAATTGATATCAGAACCTTGGTTTTCTACTAATTATTGATTTTATCAACTAGAGATAAAGATTATGTCAACCCAACTAGGAGGATCACTTGCTGTAGGATAATCCACAAATAGGCCATCTCTTTTCAATAGATTCAACTACACCTATTGGAAAGCTCGCATGCGCATTTTTACTCAAGCCCTCGACTATGACATATGGAGTGTCATTGTCAATGGGCCACACATACCTGCAATCATTGTCAATGGCACATCCTCTCCTAAGACGAAGAAGGATTGGGATGAAACAGACAAGAAACCTATCTAATTAAATGCCAAGGCAATGAATGTACTCTATTATGCCCTTGATGCAAATGAGGTTAACCAAATTTTTATTTACAATTTTGTAAAGAAAATTTGAGATAAACTTGAGGTCATGCATGAATAAACAAATCAAGTCAAAAAAACCAAGATAAACATGCTAGTCCACCAGTATGAATTATTTAAAATGGATCCTACTAAATCCATCACTAGCATGTACATAAAATTCACTGATATTATAAATATTTGAAAAGCTTAGAAAAAATTTATGTTAACAGTGAATTGATAAGAAAGATTCTCAGATCTTTGCCTAAGAAATGAGAAGCCAAGGTGACAGCCATCCAGAAGGCTAAAGATCTGAACACTCTACCTCTAGAGGAGCTCATTGAATCCCTGATAACACATGAGCTTGCCATGGGTCGGCACAATGAAGAGGACAACAAGAAGAAGAAAATAATAGCGTTGAAATCCATGATAGCTAAAGAAGAAGATGATCTATCCACCAATGAGGAGAACGATGAAGACATGGCCCTAGTGATCAAAAAATTCAAGAAGTTTATGAAAAGAAGAAAACAAGGATTCAAGAAGAGGAGCTTCATTAGAGGAGAAGCTAGTAGGAAGAAAGAGAAAGAAAAGAAGAAGGATCAACCCACTTGCTATGAATATAAGAAGTTAGGATATTTTAAGGCTGAATGTCCTTAGTGAAAGAAGGCATCAAAAAGAATGAAGAAGAAAGCTATGTTAGTAACTTAGAGCAACAGCGATGAGTCAGCTCAGAGGAAGAAAACCAAAATGAAGCAAACTTATGCTTCATGGCACAAGATGATGAGGTATCCTCCACTCTTGACTCAGATTTTACTTTTGATGAGCTTCAAAATGCTTTTTATGACTTAATGAAAGATTTGAAGAAGATTAGTATAAAAAATAAAAATCTTAAGAAAATGAATCAAACTCTTTTAAAAGAAAAGAAAGAAGTAACTAGTAACCACAACAAGTTAAAAGAAGAAAATAAAATCCTAAAGAATGAATTGGATAAATTAAAATCTTTAGTTGATAAATTTACTTATAGTTCTGAAAAAATGCAAATGATTCTAAACAATCAAAGAGGAGTTTATGATAAAGCCAGACTAGGATACAAACCTAAAGACAAAACTAAGTTTCTAAAATTTTTTTTTACTGCACCCACATCAATTATTACTGCACATATCACTTACTTTAGATCCAGAAAAGTAGGACATAAGGCATTTGAATGTAATACTAGAAAATTCAGTGAAAATTAAGTTAAAAGAATTTGGATTCTAAAAGAAACCATGACCACTAGTCCAAAAGGATCTAAGAAGACTTGGGTACCTAAAACTATCACTTGATTGTTTATACAGGAATGCCTTGTAGCCCAAAGATCTAAATGTGAGTGGTACTTAGATAGTGACTACTCAAGGCATATGTCAGGTAATAAAGAGCAATTCTTCATCCTAGAAAGGAAGGAAGGGAGAGTAGTCACCTTTGGTGACAACGGTAAAAAAAAAATAATTGGCATTGGTAAAACTTAGATTACTCTTTCTACCTTTATAGATAATATATTATTAGTTGATAATTTAAAACATAACTTAGTATTAATCAATTTTGTGATAAAGATTTTAGAGTTTCTTTTGAATCTTCTTTGTGCAAAGTATCTAGTTCCTCGGATGATAGTTTAAAACTCATTGAATTTAGGTATGGCAACATCTACATGATAAATCTTGATGAAATTACCATGAAGAGTGGTCAATGTCTAGTTGCAATGAATGCTAATATCAAAGAAACTAGTTGGCTTTGGCACCGTAGATTAGGTAATGCAAGCATGCATACTATATCTAAATTACTTAACAAAGATTTAGTTAAGAGGTTACCAAAACTAAATTTTAAAATTGATCATGTTTGTGATACTTGCCAATTTGGAAAATAAAGTAGGAGGAGTTTCAAATCTAAAAATATGATTTCAACTTCTAGGCCTCTTGAATTGATACATATGAATTTGTTTGGACCTAATAGGACTACAAGCCTAGGAGAAAAGAGATTTGGTCTTATCATTGTTGATGATTATTTTCGATTCACATGGGTTTTATTTTTAGCACACAAAGATGAAGCTTTTTCAATATTTTCAAAGTTTTACAAAAAAGTAATAAATGAAAAAAACTCAACTATAGTTTGTATTTATAGTGATCATGGCATAGAATTTGAAAAAAAATTAAAGAATTTTATAATGAACATGGTATAGAACATAATTTTTCTGCACCTAGGACTCCTCAACAAAATGGAGTAGTTAAAAGAAAAAATAAAACCTTAGTTGACATGGCCCATACCATATTATATGAAGGAAATCTACCCAAATACTTTTGGACTGAAACCATTAACATAGTATATTACATTCTTAATAGAGTTTCTATTCGGCTAATTTTAAAGAAATCCTCCTATGAACTTTGGAAAGAAAAAAGATCTAATATTAATTATTTTTATATTTTTGGTTGTAAATGCTTCATTCATAATAATGGTAAGGATAACCTAGGTAAATTTGATGCTAAGCTGATGAGGATATTTTTCTTGGATACTTTACATCTAGTAAAGCATATAGGATCTTCAAAAAACTTTCATTGATTGTTGAAGAGTCAATCCATGTCATTTTTGATGAAGCTAACAATCAATCTTGGAGAAAGGAAGATGTTTTTGATGATTACACAGGAATTGTCAAAGATGAAATGAAGGAGATAAACTTGAAGGAGAACAACGTACATGACAAAGGTCAATAACCATTGATCAAGATAAGAATAATGAAAATGAAACTTCTAATGATCATGAAGATCTACCGAAGGAGTGGAGGTATTCACATAATCACCCAAGAGAATTGATTTTAGGTGATCCTTCACAAGGGGTAAGAACAAGATCTTTTTTTATAGATACATTTGATTATCTTATTTTTGTCTCTTAAATAGAACCTAAGAATATAGAAGAAGTTGAAAAAGACTCTAATTGGATGCTAGCTATGCAAGATGAACTAAACCAATTTGAAAGAAATAATATATGGACTCTTGTAAATCGACCAATTGATCATCCCATAATTGGAACAAAATAAATATTTAAGAATAAATTAGATGAATAAGAAAATATAGTAAGAAATAAAGCTAGACTAGTTGCTAAGAGATATAATCAAGAAGAAGGAACTGATTTTGATGAAACATATGCTCCTGTAGCAAGATTAGGGGCTATTAGATTATTACTTGCCTTTGCTTTCTACATGAACATTAAATTATTTCAAATGGATGTAAAGAGTTTCTTCTTGAATGGTTATATTGTTGAAGAAGTTTTTATAGAACAACCACTTGGTTTTAAAAGTCACTCACTTCCTAACTATGTATACAAATTGAATAAAGTACTATATAGACTTAAACAAGCACCTAAAGCGTGGTATGAGAGATAAGTAAATTTCTATTATAAAATGATTTTATTGGTGGAAGTGTGGACACTATACTATTTTTGAAAGAAAAAATAATGATCTTCCTGTAGTTCAAATATATGTGGATGACATCATATTCGGAGCTACTAATGAAATTCTTTGTCAAGAGTTTGCAAAGTTAATGCTGGGTGAATTTGAAATGAGCATGATGGAGGAGCTGAACTTCTTCCTTGGACTACAAATTAAACAATCAAAGGAAGGCATTTTCATTAGCCAAACAAAGTATGTTAAGGAGATGCTAAGGAAGTTTGGCATGAAAAATGAAAAAGAGATCGGCACACCAATGAGCCCCTTATGCAAACTCGATAAAGATGAAAATAGTAAGATCATAAATAAAAAGCTCTACAAAGATATGATTGGATTCCTACTCTATTTAATTGCAAGTAGACCTAATATATTATTTAGTGTATGCATGTATGCTAGATTTCAATCCAATCCTAAAGAATCTCATTTACTAGCTGTCAAGAGAATATTTAGATATTTGATCTATACACATAACCTAGGATTTTGGTTCTCAAAATAATCTTCCATTGAATTGATAGGATATACTGATGTAGATTATGGAGGACGTAGAATAGATGGAAAAAGTACTAGTGGCACCTGCCAATTTCTAGGGTTGAACTTGATCTCTTGGTATAGCAAGAAGCAAAACTCTGTAGCGCCGTCAATGGTCGAGGCCAAATATGTTACTGCGGGGAGTTACTATGCTCAAATACTATGGATCAAGCAACAACTTGAAGACTTTGAAATTAAGCATAATAAGATATCCATTAGGTGCGATAACACTAATGCCATAAAATTGATAAAAAATCCTATTCAACATTCAAGAACCAAACACACTGAAATTAGACATCACTTCAAAAGAGATCATGTTCAAAATAATAACATAATGCTTGAATTTATGTCAACTAAAAATCAACTGGCTGACATTTTTACCAAACCTCTAAATGAAGATAGATTCTCAAAAATCTAGGGTAAACTTGGCATTTATGATCCTCTATAAAAATATTTGATCTTGAATTTATTGGATTATTTTTAGTCACCTTTTACCATCCTAAACACCCTTAATTCAATTTTAAAAAATCGAGAAAAATTGGCTTGAAATTCTCATTTTTGTTCTGATTTTTCCTCTTGTGCTCAAGAAGTCTTGATTTATACATGAGACCTTTCAGCTGTATTCTGAGACTCTCACTTTAAAAGTGAGGGCTCTCGATTTTTTGAGACATCTCATCTTTAAGATGAGAGCTCTCGAATTGCATGGGGCCCTTTTTAATCGATCTTTCGAGAGGTCCCCTCTCTCATTCATTCCTTTCATTTTTTCGAGACCTCTCCCTCAAAACTTTTCCAAACTCCCATCCACTCCTCCAAACTACTTGAATCTCTATTCCATTGTCCATTTCGTCCAAATCTGAGAACCCCATGGCTCCAAAGAGGAAGATCACCACTGCCCAAAGATCATCCATCACTCCTCTAACTGAAGCTATGGCAAAGTGGTAGCGGGACATGGCCCAAGCATCTCTGTCCACCTCTTCTTCATGAGCTCGTCTCTTTGTCACCATGAGGATAGTTCCAATAGGTCAAAATGCCAACATTGGATACCTAGATAGGGAACATTTCCATATAGGATCGTGGATTAGGTAGCAAGGCTAGGAGAAGCTGTGTACTCTTGAGATAAATGTCTATCCAGACCTAATTAGAGAGTTCTTTGAGAATATTAACTTTGAGCATGCATCAAGGATTAAATCTATTGTTAAAGGAGTATACATCTCTTTAGATGAGAGGAAGATAGGGCAACTCTTAGAAGTACCTAGGTCTGGAGATAGTTATATGAATTTAAGGAATAAAACTGAAGCTTTAAAATGCATTTTGGAAAGAAAAAATATAGATGAAAATCAACAATTAGTCTCACATCATCTCTCCATGGAAATGAGATTATTACATTGCATTGTGAATCATATAATTTTTCCAATGGTAGGAAGACATGACTGGATTAGGAAGAAAGAACTGGTGTTATGTTCTACTTGGTAACTGGGACACTTATGAACTTTCCATCACTAATGCTTCAATAGTTAAAGGACACAGCCAACAAAAGCAAAGCCTGTCTGCCCTATGGGATGATTTTCACTCTGATTTTCAAGAATTTTCATGTTAATCTAGAAAGTGAAGACTTCAAAAAGTTGGCGCACATCGACTATATAAATGAGGGGACTTTGAACAGAATGACATTTGTGAAAAAGAATGATAGATGGGTAAGGACAGATGAAGAAGTTGCTTCTAGGAATGAGCCTGAGGAATATAGGTCTCCACCTCCTCCACCATCATCGTCTACAGTCGGATCTTCATTCACCACACCTGGGTCTCCACATACTCTACAAGAGCCTCCAAGTCATTTTTTTGCACCTCCCTCTATTTTTGATCAAGAAAGTTTAATTAAAAGGATGGTAGAAGAAGTAGTTTAAAAAGTATCTAAAAGATTCATTGACATCCTCTCAAGTATAAAACATCAACTATTGGTGAGTATGAAGGAACCAGATCTAGGATTTCATAGGTAGACCTTAAAACTTTTTCAAGATCTTACAGCGGAAGACTTAAATAAATCAAAAATTTATTTAAATAACCACATAAACACCTAGATCTTAGATCTATTACATGATTAAGATAAGATATTAAATCAAAAATTAAAATTAAATAAGAAAGAAAAAGATTGATCAAATCAATCTAGATCTATACTACATCAAATGCAGGTATGAAGTTTATAGATCAGATCTATTATCTGAGCAAGTTTAGACGTTCTAACTTACTGATCTAGGCTTGAGGATGAAGTCACGAGCTGTACATGCATCTGGCCTCTAGAAGTCATCCACACGAACCTACGATCTCTGATCTAAAGTCCAATGCAGGAAATCAGCATAGCATGCTAGTACTATGCTGATCCTTCTTTGATGGTCGATCCGATGCTCCTTTCTTCAAAATTTGGACTCTCCAAAATATAAGAAGGAAGATGATAGTTTGCTGATCTGAGACTCTCTCAAAAAAACTCAAAAGAAAGGAGGAGAGATTGAAAATAAAATAGCCCTAGAAGAAGACCCTCTTCTTCTTCTCTTTTCTCTCACCTAGACACCTAGTTTGGTGCCTATGGAACCCCCATGCCCAAGGATCCTCTTCCTCTAATTTTTGCACATCCCAAATATCTCCCAAATCTATGTATTCCATGAAAAAAATAGAATAAAATTCGTTCAATAAATAGGAAAAAAGAAGAGTACAAGTTAGGTCAAATTCTTAGACTAGGAATATCCAAACATGGGAAGTTGTTGGGGTGCCCAACTCTTAGGTGCCTCCTCCTTAATTTTTGGCGTGGACCAATAAGAGAGGGTGCACAAAAAAGAAGATTATTTTCATGAAATAAGAAAAGAATTAATTAAAAAAGAGGGTGACACTCAAGGAAAGATGTTTTGGTCAATAAGGATTCTATCTCATAGAATCCTAAGTAAAACCAATTTCTCCTTTGACTTGGTCTTCCACCTAACTTCCAAATATGACTTGGAGGGATAGAGGGGGAATGAAAATCAGGAAAAAAAGGATTTTCCATGAAAAATACCTAAAAAATATGTATGGGGGGCGTTGGGACCAAGGTGGCGCAAGGAGATAGGGAGTCCTAGTCACACTAGGACTCCTATTTTGACTTGGTCAAACAAGATCTTTTAACCAAATAAAATCAAGATTAAATCAATCCAATTAAATAAGACCCTAACCCATTTAAGGACTTAATTAAATTAGATTTAATTTTAATTTATTTTCTAATCAAATTAAAAAATTGGGTTAATCCAAGTCCTAATTAGACTAGGATAAATAAATTGGACTTGATCCAATCAAGCCCAAACTAAATATAATTAAATCATATTTAATTAAGCATAATCTCAATCTATTGGCTTAATCAAATTAAGCTAATTAGTAATTCAATTGCTAATCGATCCTCCTGCAATACTTGCACTAGATTAAACATCAATCATATTGATTGTTTAACCCGAGAACGATTCTTAATCATTGATCAACCATCCGATCAGGTCGTAAGCTTTAATGTGTGTGACCTCATAGGTCCGAACGTAAGTTGGTAGCACCGAAATAAATTCTTATACCAATCAAAGTGATCATGTAGCAATGATACTCGATGGCCGAATAGGTCAAAAATGTAGAACACCATCTTTAGAACCCATGCAGATATAGTTTTCATATAATTCATCTCCTTGACCACAATGCTCGTAGGACACATCAGAGTTCAACTATCAACTCTGATCAAGTTGTCCATATTATATTTCAAAATATCAAATCCATCTGATGGATTACCCTGGCCAAGGTTCTGTTATATTGAAATACAGTGATACATTCTTCTCCAACTCATGGAGTGGTCAATTCCATCTTGATCACACTCCAACTTTGCAAGTACTTAACTATGCCCAGAAGCCTTTCATTGTTGAATTAAAAATTTAGTTAGTCTGGTACCAAAGCACAGTGAGTTGCTTGCAAGTCACTAAGGTGATCTTAGGTCTAAGGGATACTTATAGCTATATCCCATCAGAGACATTCTTGACAGTAGAATGCTCTGAAGTTGGTCATGTTCAATGATGATGTACCCATATATCTCACCTATATGCCATACCGGTGTCTTCACACAACTTGGTTAATAGGACAACCAATCTATATGGCATATAGCGACCTATGCTCGATAGATATTGTCATCCTAATTAACAGCCTATCATTTGGTCGTGAACAAATTTAAGGACTAATCGATAAATCCTCTCTTTATCGAAACTAAATAGTTCTAAGGACTTCATCACAACCATGGAGTTCATTAGAAGATGTAAACTTATGATGAAAAAAGATAATAAAATATTTTTTTATTAATTAATAAATTAATTATAATATCTCAACCATCAATAGGCTGATAATTGGCTTTGGGACATAATTTTCAACAACTCCCACTTGTTCTAAAATTACTCGATACAGTATCTAATATCCATCTTTGACTTATGGTTGTCGAACTTCTTGATTGCTAGGGCTTTAGTGAAGGGGTCGGCTAGGTTCTTCTTTCTAGCGATCTTCTGAAGGTCGACATCAGCATGATCCATGATCTCATGGACCAAATGGAAGTGACGTAGAATATGCTTTGTTCACTAGTGTACCTTTGGTTTCTTTGTTTAAGCTATGGCGCTAGTGCTATCGTAGTAGAGTAGGATTGGATATTAATGGAGGGTGCTACTCCAAGCTTGGTGATGAACTTTCTTAGCCACACAACTTCTTTTGCTGTATCTGATGCTGTTATATACTCTGCTTCGCAAATAGAGTCAGCCACTGTATGCTACTTGGAAATTTTTCAGCAGATGACTCCACCATTTAGAGTAAAGATATATCCCGACACACTTTTACTATCATCATGATCAGATTGAAAGCTGGAGTCTGTAAACTCCATAAGCTTCAGATCTGACTCACCATAAACCAACCATTGGTCCTTAGTATTTCTCAAATACTTAAGGATAGTTTTAACCACCTTCCAGTGATTTTTTCTAGGATCAAACTGGTATCTACTCACTACTCCTAGTGAGTATGCCATGTTTGGTCTCGTACATGTTATTGCATACATAATAGATCCCACTGTCAAAGCATATAAAATTCTACTTATACACTCTCTATCTTTAGAAGTTATCGAACAATCTTTCTTAGAGAAAGAAATTTTTTGGCCTATCAAAAGATAGCCCTTTTAAGAATTCTCCATGCTGAACCTCTTCAGCACAGTTTCTATGTACATGGATTGGGATATACCAAGCATTCTTTTAGATCTATCCCTATAGATCTTCATCCCTAGGATGTAGGATGCTTCACCCAAGTCCTTCATGGAGAATTATAATGATAACCAAACTTTTATTCCGTGTAGTGCGGGGATGTTATTTTCAATTAAGAGAATATCGTCCATGTACAAAATAAGAAATACCACTGCTGGACCATTTGCCCATTTATAAATGTAGGATTTTTTTCCATTCTTAACAAAGCCATACATTTTGATCACTTTATCAAAACGTATGTTCCAACTCCGAGATGCCTGCTTCAATCCATAAATGGATCTCTAAAGCTTACACACCTTAGACTCATTTGTGGATGTGAACCCTTTAGGTTGTATCATATACATCTCTTCAGTCAGCTCTCTATTTAGGAAAGTTGTCTTCACATCTATATCAGCCAGATCTCATAGTCCAGATGGATAGCAATGGCAAGCATGATCCGAATGGACTTGAGCATTGCCATAGGAGAGAACGTCTCATCATAGTCAATACCATAATATTGATGATATCCCTTGACAACTAGATGGGCTTCATAGGTCTCCACCTTTTCGTCTGTGCCTCTCTTTGTTTTGAAGACCCATTTACACCTAATGGGTTTAACCCCTTTAGGTAGGTCAACTAATGTCCATACATCATTGATCTTTATGGAATCCATTTCGGATCTCATGGCTTCTAGCCATTTCTTAGAGTCGGGTCTCTGCATCGCATCCATATAAGTGATCGAATCCTCATCATTCTCATCGAGTTTGATGGGATCACCATCCTGAACCAAGAATCCATAGTATCTGTCCGGATGGTGGGGTACTCTGCTGGATCACCTTAATGGTGTAGGTTCACTAGGCTTCAGATCTGATCTGATCAAATTCGACTTAGGTTCAATATTCTATGTCAGACTTTCTATCTGTTGAACTTCATCAAGTTAAACCTTAGAGGCAACAGTTCCTTCATCAAGGAACTCCTTTTCCAAAATGGTTGCCCTAAGGCTGATGAACAGCTTTTGTTCATCAGCATGGTAGAAATAGTATCCTTTGGTCTCTTTTAGGTATCTTATGAATGTACACTTGTCAGACCTAGGTCCAAGTTTGTCTATAACTAATCGTTTGACATAAGCCAAGCACCCTCAAATCCTAAGGTGTGAAAGTGCTTGCTTACTCCCTATCCATATCTCATATGGGATTTTAACTACAGACTTACTTGAAATCCTATTTAATAGATAACAAGTCGATTCGAGTGCATATCTCCATAAGGATATCGGTAAGCTGGCAAACCCCATCATGGATCACACCATGTCTAATAGAGTCCGATTCCTCCTTTCAGACACACCATTATGCTGTAGTGTTCCGGGAGGAGTCCATTGAGAGAGAATTTCATTCTCTCCTAGATATGTGAGAAACTCATCAGAAAGGTATTATCCTCCTTGTTCAGATCAAAGAGTTTTAATACTCTTTCTAGTTTATTTTTCTACTTCACTTCGAAATCATTTGAATATTTTAAAAGAATCCAACTTATGTTTCATCAGATAGACATATCCATATCTGGAAAAATCATCTATAAAAATAATGAAGTAGACATATCAACCTCTGGCACTTGTGCTCATTGGTCCACATACATCTATATATACTAGACCTAAGAACTCATTGGCTCTCTCACCTTTTTCAGTAAAAGATGACTTGGTCATTTTACCAAGAAGACAGGACTCATAGGTTGGAAGTGATTCATAATCATTAACTTCGAGGATTCTCTCTTGAGTCAACATGTTTATCCTGTTCTTGTTTATATGATCTAGCCTACAGTGCCATAAGTAGATATCTAATACACTATCTAATCTAGGATGCTTGCCAGTAGAATAGACTACATTCACAGATTGTGATAACATATATACACCATTATTCAATTATCCACAGAAAACAGTAACACCATTCACAATGACATTACAAACTTATTTTTTTATTGAAATTTCATAATTGTTCATGGCCAAAAGGCCTACAAAAATGATATTTAAAAGGAAACTAGGATAGAAATGACAACGGTATGAGATTCAAATACAAGTTTCAAAATTTCTAAAGCTAGAACTAGAACTAATCTTTCATCTCCAACGTTCAGGAATCTCTCATCTTGCTCGAATCTTCTACTGACCTGCAACCCCTACAACAAATTACAAATATGGTAAGGGATGTCAGTATCCAATACCCAGTCAGTAATATCATAAATAGAGAAATTGCAAGGAGTTATCATATAAATATCTTGTCCAGCAATAGCTTGCTTCTTTCTCTACCTATTCGGATTTAGGAAGGCAATGTACTGAGGATAGTTCCTCTTTCAGTGCCTCTACTTCTTGCAAAAGAAGCATTTTGCTTGACTCTTATCAAGCTTGATCTTTGGGGTCTGAGCCTACGCAGGTGTCCTAGCATGAACATGCACCTTCTTGGCTTTCTTCTTCTTGTTCTTCTTTTCTTTTCCAAAGGATCGAGAATGAGAAGACAAACCTCCCACTAAGTTCACCGACTCCTTATGGAGTTGGTGATCCTTCTCAAAGTTTTGAAGTAACCCCAGTAACCCATGGTAGTCCACTTTAGGCTTTGACATTCTATAATGTGTAAGGAATGGGAGATAAGACTTGGGTAGTGTGTTCAGTATTGCATCTTTCTCAAGTTATTTATGTAAGAAAAAGCTGAGCTTGCTCAAGCGCTCTATTAGCTCGATCATATACAATACATGATCAATGACAGAGGCACCATCCCGCATTCTGGCGTTGAAGATGGCACAACTAGTCTTGTGCCTCTCAACATCATCGGGTGTGCCAAAAGAATCCTCCAACACTTGGAGCATTTTGTTTGGTTGAGCTGTCTCAAACTTGCGACTGAACTCATCGCTCATCGCAGCTAGCATAATGCAGTGCACCATGGTTTGATCACTAAGCTACTTCTGATAAGTGTCTCTAACTATTTCACGTGCATTGGCAGCTGGTTCCTTAGGTGTAGGATCTGTCAGCATATATAGGATCCATTTATGCTCTAAATAATCTTCAACTTTTGGTACCAAGTATCAAAGTTGGATCCCACCAACTTATTATTGTTCAATAATGATCGGAGTGATAGAGAAGTGGCCATGTCTGCACAAAAAAAAATCAAAATCTAATTAATAATTGATTCATTAAACCTAAAGATTTAAACTTTAATCAAAAGATTTCTTCCACTATTTTATTCAAATTGGTAGCCTCTACCTCTAATTCAAGAAATTATCCTAATTCATTAGTGGGTATTAGAATCTACATTGACTGTACACAAGCCCAACTTTAGTTGGCCCACCCATGTACATTTAAGGATAAGTTCATAATCAATTATTTCTCTAAATAATTTTTAGTAATTAAATTTTGCCTCAAGCCTTGATCAGTTTGGCTTTGGCCTTCTCAGAAAAGAGTCCAATTAGGTCCAACCATTAACATGACCATACTTGGCCCATCCAACCAATGAATGATCAGGCCTAACTTTAGTTGGCCCATCTGACCACCATTTAGAAAGATGTATCCAAGAGATCATATAATGAATGATAATTCCATCAACCGATAAGCACCAGGCCTTTGGGCCTCCAATGATTATCCAATTGATGGACCCATTATCATCCACTTTAATGGGAGGCTATGATCCAATTATCATATGACTATTTTATTTTAGGAACCTAATAATTTTAGAGAATTTATTTACAGATGTGAGTAGGTCAGATTAACCAGCTTATTATGATCCTCCCACTAACTTCACCAAGTCAGCTTAAGGGAGACCATTATTTGGCTGGTCTACGAGCACCTAAATCAGTCAAACTAATTTACCTAGCTGACATGGGTTAGCTCGAATAGTTAAGCGATTTGATCAAAACATAATCTCACCAAGAGGCCAGGTAAGTTCGATCAGTGGAAGGGTCTACCAGGCTTGCCTTAGACACATAAAAATGGCTGATAACAGGTGACCTAATAAAACCACTGTCTGATTTATCTTAGAACCAACTAGTATAGTTTAATTAGATCAACCTAACAGTTCGTACTAGATCGCATAGCCAAGAATCAAGTCCATCTTGGGTCTTGTTAAAGACATGGACTTGACCAACTACAACTATTGTAATTGATCTAGAGAATCCTTGATCTAATTTAAGATAACAATTGATTAGATTTAGTCAATTCTCTAATTAAGTCCATTCTTTAATCTAATCCTAGGTCTAACCCAATTAATAGACCTAATTTCTACTAATCCATTTAATCCAATGTGTTATGATTTGTGTCTTAGGATCTTTAATTCACAATCCTAGATCCTAATCAATCAACTTCTTAATTCTCAATTTAGTTTTAGATCGAGGGTTGGGGTTCGACTTTTTAAAAATGTTTTTCATATTTATAAAATATTTTTATAATATGGTTCTATCAACCAAGTAGCATGTTTGATTCATAATCAATATGCAAGTAAAATAAACATAAAACAACTTTAGATCTAATCTAAATAGGTTCATGTACTTAAAATAGTTTCAATAATAATCAATCATAAATCTTTCTAGATTTTTAATCAGATTATAAAATTTTTTAGATCTAATCTAAAATTTTATGATCAATATTTTAGATCAGCACGTACTAGAACAACCTATTCACTATAAGGGATAAACCTTACAGCAGGACAACCTTATGACAGTTCGTGCAATCTAAAATATTTTATTTTTTTTTAAATTTAATAATTAGATTATAAATTAGATATAATCTAAGAAATAATCTAGATATGCATAAAAATTATGTAACAAAAATCAAGGCTCTGATACCAATTGAAGGAACGAGATCTAGGATTTCACAAGTAGATCTTGAAACTTTTTCAAGATCTTACAGCAGAAGACTTAAATAAATCTAAAATTTATTTAAATAACTATGTAAACACCTAGATATCATATCTATTATATGATTAAGGCATGATATTAAATCAAAATTTAAAATCAAATAAGAAAGAAAAAGGTTGATCAAATCAACCTAGATCTACACTACATCAAATGCAGGTATGAAGTTTATAAATCAGATATATTATCTAAGCAAATTTAGATATTCTAACTTACTGATCTAGGCTTGAGGATGAAGTCATGAGCTGCACACACATTCGACCTCTAGAAATTATCCACACGAGTCTATGATCTCTGATCTAAAGTTCGATGTAGAAAATCAGCACAACATACTAGTACTGTATTGATCCTTCTTCGATGGTCAATCCGATGCTTCCTTCTTCAAAATTTAGACTTTCCAAAATATGAGAAGAAAGATGAGAGTTTGTTGATCTGAGACTCTCTCAAGAAAACTCAAAAGAAAGGAGGAGAGATTAAAAATAAAATAGCCCTAGAAGAAGACCCTCTTCTTCTTCTCTTTTCTCTCACCTTGACACCTAGTTCTGTGCCTATAGAACCCCCATGCCCAAGGACACTCTTCCTCTAATTTTTGTACACCCTAAAACTCTCTGAAAGCTTTGTATTCTATAAAAAAAATTAGAATAAAGTTCATCCAATAAATAGAAAAAAAGTAGAGTCCAAGTTAGGTCAAATTTCTAGACTAGGAATATCCAAACATGGAAAGTTGTTGGGGCGCCCAACTCTTGGGTGCCTCCTCCACAATTTTTGGCATGGATCAGCAAGGGAGGGTGCACAAAAAAAGAGATTATTTTAAGTAATTAAGGAAGAATTAATTAAAATAGGAGATGGCACTCAAGGGAAGATGTTTTGGTCAAGAAGGATTCTATCTCATAGAATCCTAAGCAAAACCAATTCCTCCTTTGACTTGGTCTTCCACCTAACTTCCAAATATGACTTGGAGGGAGAGAGGGGGCATGAAAATCTAGAAGAAAGGGATTTTCACACAAATTAAGAAAAAATAGGGCATGGGGTGTGGGGGCTAAGGTGGCGCAAGGTGGAATCCTAGTCTTACTAGGATCCTATATGACTTGGTCAAACATCTTTTCCAAATAAAACAAATTAAATCAAAATCAAATAAATAAAATTAATTAAATTCTAAGATTAAATTAATTAAATTAGATTTAAATTTAATTTAATTTAATTTTTTAATTAAATTAAAATTGGATTGATTGGAGTCCTAGTTGAACTAGGACTAGTTCTTCCTTGTACTTGGCTTACCGAATAAGTCAATTGGACTTGATCCAATCAAGTCCAAATTAAATCTAATTAAATTATATTTAATTAAATTTAATCTTAATTCTTTTAATTAAATTAAGCTAATTAATAATCTAATTACTATTTGATCCTTTTGCAATGCTTGCACTAGGTTAAACATCAATCGTATTAATTGTTTAACCCTAGAACGATTCTCAATCATTGATCAACCATCCGATCAGATCATGAGCTCTAATATATGTGACCTCATAGGTTCAAATCTAAGCTGATAGCATAGAAATAGATTTTTGTACCAGTCGAAGTAACCATCTAGCAATGGTATCCGACGGTTGGATAGGTCGAATGTGTAGAACAACATCCTTAGAACCCATGCGAATATAGTTTTCACATAATTCATCCCCTTGACCAAAATGCTCGTAGGATACCTCAGAGTTCAACTATCAACTCTGATTAGATTGTCCATATTATATTTTAAAATACCAAATCTATCTGATGGATTATCCTGGCCAAGATTTTGCTATATTGAAATACAGTGATACATTCTTCTCCAACTCTTGTAGTGGTCAATTCCATCTTGATCACACTCTGACTTCGCAAGTACTTGACTGTGCCTAGAAGCCTTTTGTTACTAAATTAGAAATTTAGTTTGGTCGTACCAAAGCATAGTGAGTTGCTTGCAAGTCACTGA
>QRFJ01001595.1:160606-190092 GCA_006176705.1 Cocos nucifera
AGAAGCCTTCTATTGCTGAATTAAAAATTTAGTTAGTCCGGTACTAAAGCACAGTGAGTTGCTTCTAAGTCACTGAGGTGATCTCAGGTCTAAGGGATACTTATACCTATATCTCATCAGAGACATTCTCGACAGCAAAATGCTCTGGAGTTGGTCATGTTTAATGATGATGTACCCATACATCTCACCTATATGCCATACCGGTATCTCCACACATCTTGCTTAAGAGGATAATCAACCTATATGTCATATAGCGATCTATGCTTGATAGACATTGTCGTCCTAATTAACAGTCTATCATTTGGTCGTGAACAAATTTAAGGACTAATCGATAGATCCTTTCTTTATCGAAACTAAATAATCCTAAAGACTTCACCACACAAATGGAGTTTATTAGAAGACATAAACTTACGATAAAAAAAGATACCAAAATATTTTTCATTAATTAATAAATCAATTATAATATCTCAACCGTTAATAGGCTGACGATTGGCTTTGGGATACAATTCCCAATAGAGTATTTAGAAATAAAGGATATCATCTGAGGGATAGACTGAAATGCTTAGCCTATAACTTAGTGGGTTATCACAAAGGCTTAAAATTTTAGAGAAGAAATAACAAGGTTCGTCAACTTAGATTGAACTTCTATTATCTAAGACTGCTAGAATTGCAAAAAGACTAGAGGAGAACATCACTATCCAGTGCACCACTATAGAAGTGCTCATCTCATCATTGCGGCAGATTATAGATTGGATTGGTAGCCTTGGATCTCAGACTCCATCCACTTCTCGTCCCTCACCATCTCCTCGATCTGCACCTCACTTATCATCTTCTAGACTTAGATCTTCATCTAAACCAATCATAGAATTCCTCTCTGATGAGGAATAGGTCTAGTTCCTTCTGCTTGTTTATATTGCTTGGTACATATTTGAGTATATTGGTATAGATCTTGAAGGAAAATCCTGATTTCCCGGTCCAGGTTCGTCCAGATCTGATCAGATCAAGAGATATATTTCAATTTTTTTTCTCTTGATCCCAATCAGATCTTGATATGTTTCAGATCTGATTCTTATTATTTTAATAAATAAAATAAAATAAGATAAATTAAATCAAATTTAATTTACCTGATTTGGGTAATCCTATTACCCTGTAGATGATCCTGATTGCAGCGGAAGGTTCTGGATCTAGCCACGCAAGCGCCTGGCCTCTACCGATATCCACTTGGGTTGGATCTGGAGATCCTCTTCTTCTCTATCATGCCTCCAAAAATTAGATCTGGATCTGATCTGGAGGATCTTCAAAACTCTTTTGAAGATCTGCAGTCATCCTTTTGCAGCAGCGCAGCCTTCTTGCTTTTGATCGCCTTTCCTTGATCTGAATCGCACCAACCCAAAGTCCAAAACACCTTTTGGACATGGAGAGCAAGGGGAGAAGAAGCTATGGCATGGAGGAGGAGGGGAGAGGCAGCCTTGGGGCGTGGGGTTTCTCAATTGAATTGCATTCTCATTAGGGTTGGGCGCAGGGTCTTATTTATAGACCTCTTGTGATCCAACTCCTCTTCCTCTCAACCAATCACAACCCTTTGTGAAATCAGATCTAAATCTGATTGGTTGGAATAGAGACCCCTGGATTCCTCCTTAGAGGGTGCCTAAGACCAGTCAAACTGGATTCTTAGTAGAACTCTGATTGGAATCCAAAAGGGAGGTGGAGTCCTTGTCCAACAAGGACTCCTAGGCGCCTCCTACTTGGGCTCACGCCACCCTTGGCGTGCGCCCTTCTCCTTGCCAGGTTCTGGCAGGGGGACAGGCCCCCACCAGCTCTCCAATAGGTGCATGACATGTGGTCAAAAGTCAAAGGGTCAATGGTCAATGTTTGACCAGTCAAAGGTAGACTTTTGACCAAAGTCAAAGAACAAGAAATGGCAGGTGACCAAAAATGGCAGGTAATGTCTTACAAATAAGACAACCTATCTTGACTTGGACAACCTCCAGTCAGACCATATGAAGGCCTCTGATTGAGCACAAACTCCTTTGGCTCAGATAGGATAACTTATTTATGATAGCAAAAGAAGAACGTTAGGTTCAATCGAGTGCTAGCACGATTTCCTTGAACCTAATTGAATCTCATTCAGATCAATTGAACTAGATCAGTTCAATTGATGATCACCAGATTCAAACCCTTGTTTGTGTGACCCAGTTAGGTTCAGTTCTGTATGGTAATGGGATATGTCATGATCTCTATCATAGACATCATCGAAACTCCTTTTGATGGATCAGAACTCTTCTGATTCGAACAGCTAGAATGATCGATCATCTAAATCATTCTAATTGCTCCCAAAATCCACCAGTGACACCTAGCAGTATATGGTGGCAACCCATCAGAGCTGAATGCGAACCTCTTGGTGCAGCTACCTGTGTGATTAAGTTCTTCTATCTTGAGCCCCGATCAGTTTAGGGTTAAGGTAAACTCGTCAAACCCTAGTCTCTGTCATATGATATAATCATTCGATTCGAGTCCAATGTGAAAATCTAAATAGAAACTCTTTCTATTATTTCACTCTGCCATGGCCATGGGCTTCAGGACTTGATTCTCATGATTATCATAGGGCTGCTCCTCTACCACCGAGGTAGATAGATCCCATCTTGATGCAATCCAGTTCCTACAATGAACATGTCACAGCCAACATACACCTCAGGGTTCCATATGGCTAGGAGACCGAGTAATGGTGTAGTCAAACTATAACACCCTCAAGGTGAACTGCCGATGCATCTTTGGTCAAAGAACCAGACACACTACTGCAGCATCGAGTCAGTCATTGACGAGAAGGTAGACTTCCTAATGACTACTCGAGGTGGTCACGCTCAGTGCCCTCGTTCTCTAACGAGTACCTGTACTTTCGCTCGGTGTCTCCACACCATAGACTCAAGACTCATCTACTAAAGAGAAGCGATCGTACACCAACCTTCCGGATCAATCACCATCCTCGTGATGATCCTATGGTCGGGAGCTGTTTATGAGTTAATAATGATTATTCATGTCTTAAATTTTCAACTCTTGAAAATATGAATTATCATTACCATTAACTCAAAGGATGTATCACAGACACTAAATACACATGTGTGATAGAAAATAACCCATTTCATTAATTATAGTCAAAATTACAATTTTGACCCTAGAAGTGTATTACAAGTGTCAGCCAATTTTGGCTTCTAGGGCACATATATCTAACAATCTCCCACTTGTCCTAAAGCCAATTGGCTACAAGTCTAAGTCCCATCTTCTCAAGATGGGCTTCGATCTTCTGCTGGCCCAATGGACTTTGTAAGTGGGTCTGCCACATTATCTGCGGAGTTGACTCTCTTGACCTCAACGTAACCTTTCTCAAGGTAATCGCGGATGAGATGATATCGCCGCTCAATGTGCTTGGACTTCTGGTGAGACCTCGGCTCCTTAGTAAGGGCTATGATGCGCCATTGTTGTCGCAGTAAAGAGGAATGGCATCTGATGGCATTACTCCAATTTCTGCAGCAAACTTCTTGTACCAGAATGCTTCCTTTGCAGCCTCTGATGCAGCTATATATTCTGCTTCCATGGTGGAATCTGCTATCACAGTTTGCTTGGAACTCTTCCAGCTGACAGCTCCACCATTGCACACAAACAGACTTCCAGATGTCGACTTTCGATCATCTATATCAGACATGAAGTCCGAGTCTGTGTATCCTTGAACTTGGAGTTCTCCATTACCAAAGACCAACATCATATCCTTAGTTCTTCTCAAGTACTTAAGGATACATTTCACAGAAGTCCAGTGTTCTTCACCTGGATTTGACTGATATCTGCTTGTGACACTCACAGCATGGGCTATATCAGGTCGTGTACATAGCATGGCATACATGAGGCTCCCTATTGCAAAAGCATAAGGGATCTTGCTCATGCGTTCTATTTCCTCAGGTGTGCTGGGGCACATCTTCTTGGAAAGATGAATACCATGTCTGAAGGGTATAAATTCCCTCTTAGAGTTTTCCATACTAAACCTCTTTAGTACTTTCCTCTATGTACATCTTCTGTGAAAGTCCTAGCATCCTATTCGGTCTATCCCTATAGACCTTAATTCCTAGAATAAAGGATGCTTCACCTAGGTCTTTCATGGAGAATTCCTTGGACAACCACATCTTGACTGATGTCAACATGGGAATATCATTCCCAATAAGGAGGATGTCATCCACGTACAATACGAGGAAGACAACAGCGCTCCCACTGACCCTTTTGAAAACACATGGTTCCTCTTCATTTTTGATGAAACCAAACTTTTTGATCACATCATTGAAACGAGTGTTCCAGCTCCGAGATGCTTGCTTAAGTCCATATATGGACCTTTGCAGCTTGCAAACCTTGTGATCAATATCACTGGATGTGAAACCTAGCGGCTGTTCCATATAGATATCTTCCTCAAGATATCCATTTAGGAATGCTGTTTTCACGTCCATTTGCCATATTTCATAATTGAAATAGGCTGCAACGGCAAGCAATGTGCGGATGGATTTTAGCATAGCTACCGGGGAAAAGGTATCCTGATAGTCAATGCCTTCACGTTGACTATAACCTTTTGCCACCAGTCTAGCCTTGAATGTCTCCACATTCCCATCTGCATCAATCTTTCTCTTGAAGATCCATTTACACCCAATAGGTACTATACCTTCTGGTGGATCTACCAAGGTCCAGACTTGGTTTGAGTGCATCGAGTCGATCTCTGACTTCATTGCCTCAAGCTATTTCTTGGAGTCGATATCTGATATCGCCTCGTTGTAGGTTTTGGGATCATCACCATGAGCACCATTACCTATGAGGAACATTTCCTCTACGTCCTCTGAAACAATACCTAAGTATCTTTCAGGGGGACGGAAAACTCTTTCCGATCTACGAGGTGGAGGAGGTAGTGTTCTTATTGGCTCAACCTGATTTGGTTCCACTTGGTCCTTAGCTCGTTCTGCTTGTGAGACTTTCTCATCAAGCTTAATCTGCTTTCCAATGCCGCTATCTTGAATAAACTATTTTTCAAGAAAGATGGCATGTCGACTCACAATCACATTGTGGTCTTCTGGAATGTAGAAATAGTATCCTAATGACTCTTTAGGATATCCTATGAATCGAGCTCTAAAGGACCTAAATTCTAACTTGTCCACTTGTTGTCTTTTGACATAAGCCGGACAACCCCAAATTCTGAGATGACTCAGACTTGGTTTCTTACCGTGCCATATCTCATACGGTGTGGTAGGAACGGTTTTAGAGGGAACCCTATTCAGTAAATAGATTGAAGTTAATAATGAATGCCCCCAAAGAAAATCAGGGAGGTCTGTGAAGCTCATCATGGATCGAACCATATCCAATAGAGTCCGATTTCTCCGTTCTGAAATCCCGTTGAGTTGAGGTGTTCCTGGTGGAGTCCATTGAGAGACTATGCCATTTTCCTTAAGATAGTCTAAGAATTCCCGGCTAAGGTATTCACCTCCTCGATCTGATCGAAGAACCTTAATGGGTTTTCCAGTTTATTTTTCTACTTCATGTCTGAATTCTTTGAATTTTTCAAAAGCTTCAGACTTGTGTCTCATAAGATACACATACCCATACCTAGACAGATCATCGGTAAAGGTAATGAAGTAGACAAAATTACCTCTAGCCAACACATCGAATGGGCCGCACACATCAGTATGTACTAGGGCAAGGAGATCTGTGGCCCTCTCCCCTATGTCCAACAAAAGGGAGTTTAGTCATTTTGCCTTGAAGACAAGATTCACAAGTTGGATATGACTCAAAAGTCAATGGACTCAATAGCCCATTTTTCTCCAATTTGTTAATCCTATCTTCTGCTATATGACCTAATCTCAGGTGCCATAGATATCTGTCGTTTGCACTATCCCTAGGTCGTTTGGCATTCATGTTTTGCTCGATATTTAAAACAGGTACATCAATATGCAACTGATAAAGACCATTAACAAGGAAACCATTTGCAATTTTATTTCTTTCATAAAGAATGTTACAATGGTCCTTAAAGAAGGTGATCACATAGCCTTCTTGTGCTAAGCATGAAACAGAAATCAAATTCCTGCTAGCTGCAGGCACATAATAACAGTCTTTTAAAACTAAGTCTAAACCAGATGACAATCACAGAGGGTATATTTCCATGGCTACTACAGCAACTCTTGCTCCATTACCGATGCGTAGGATCATGTCTCCATCCCTCAGCCTCCTGCTATCCTCAAGACCCTGCATAGAAGTGCACTAGATCCAGAGTCAAGCACCCAACTAGATGCAGAAGAAACCGTAAGGTTAGACTCAATAATGAGCATACCTCCAGAAGGACCTTCCTTCTTGTTCTTTAGGGTGGCCAGGTAAATAGGGCAGTTCCGCTTCCAATGGACGTCGCTGTTGCAATGGAAACACTTTTCTTTGCCATCGACCTTCTTCTTCGGTTCTGTCTTCTTCTTCTTTGATCTTTCCACCTTTTGCTTTTTCACAGACTTCTTTTTCTTTCCATAAGACTTTCTTTTGGAAGAAGTCCGTTCCATAGCAAGAACTGAGCCTTTAGAATCTTTCATAAAAAGCTCAGCGGTAACCAGCATATTCATCAACTCGGCCAAGGAATTTTGAAGTTTATGCATGTGGTAATTCATGATGAATTGCCCATATGCATCAGTCAAAGATTGCAAAATAATATCGTTCTGCAAGTCCAAGTCCAACTTCACACTGAGCTTCTCAAGCTCTTCCATGTCCTTTGATCATTGTCAGACAGTGATCTTGGACTGACTGCCCATCACGCATCTTAGCCTTAAAAAGTCATTTTGTGACTTGATATTTGGCTGCGCGACTCTATTCACCAAACATCTCCTATAGGTGAGCCAACATTTGGCGAGCAATCCCGATATCTTCATGTTGGCGCTGGAGCTCATCAGACATCGAGCCCAACATGTAGTATCTGGCCTTATTGTCTTCGTCAATCCATTTTTCCAGAGACGCTCTCTGTTCAGTGAATGGACGAGCTGGTAATGTGGGAGGGTCCTGGTCCAAAACATGGGTTAACTTCTCGGAACCCAAAATAATTTTGTAGTTCCTGAGCCAATCTTTATAATTGGATCCAGTCAGTCTATGTGTGTCTAGGATACGTGCCAGTGGGTTGGATGCAGACATATTCCTGTAGAGAGTCAAAGATTCTAGTTAGATATTATAATTTTGACTTGACCAATTTGTTTAGGAATTTTATTTTTAAACAAATTAGCTCCCACTATTTTCTTGGATCCCTACACTCCCTCTGTAGAGATGCGAAAATCTCCACGATTGATGATTTCTAGTGGGTGGTGCGGTCTCACCAACTGACTCATCACCTCACCTAACAGTTATTGGTGATGGGTTAGCCAATGAGTGAACAACTCTTGTTCAATGATTCTCTAATCATGGTGCACCCAAACTTGGTCTCTAATTCATGAATCTCACCGTATCCAGAATATTGATCCACTCCTTAGTTAAGTCAAACCCACCATTTGCATAGACTGGGTTTCTAATTGGGTCTCTCACCATATCCAGAATATTGAGCCCAACTCATCCTCCAGCCCATAGCATCCAATGCCTAATAGACATGGTTGCGTCTTCTCGGTGCAACTGAGCCACTGTATCCAGTTGAGAACAATCAACCCCGGGAAGGGCCCGCACATCTACAATGGTGGAAGACCTCAGACTTAATCTTTTCTTAGGGAGAATTGATTCAGGTCTCGTTAAACTAGACTTATCTTAGTCATAACAATTATGACTAACCTAGTGGCATGGGTTAGCTCGGATTATTGACCACCTCAGATCAGAACTGTGTCAACAGATATGGCCAGGTAAGTGAGATCGGTGGAAGGAATATGCCATTAACTCGCATAAGAATGCATTCAGGTCGAGTAGCTTCCAATTAAAAACCAGTCGGTCGTCTATGCCAAACTTACCTTAGACACCAAATTGTTGAGTCAGAACCAATTGGGTTAGCCTACAATCCAGACTCTAACCTCTGAGCCTAATTAGGTCTTGCTTGATCGTGAGTCGATCTTGACCCAGACTTAATCCTATTAGGCTGGTCAATTTAAGCGTTGTTGATCCCCTCTAACCAACTCTTGATTCGGTTTGATCAACCGCTTAGACCTAATTGAGCTACCCAAGCCCAAACCCAGTATTATGAATATGTCTTAGATCTAAAATTCTCAATTTTAGACCTAATTAATATTCCATAAACTTAATTCTTAATTAAGTTGGGTTCATAAACAAAATATGCACAATAAATCCTAGGGTTTCAGGATCTAGGGTTTTGCAGAAAGTAAGTTTTGGGTTTCTGATTAAGGACGAACACGCAGCACCCCTACACGTCATAAGAACACCCCATCGAATGGAAAGAGAGGGCCTTTAAACCCTTCTTCGTTCTTATGACCGGAAGGCCAAGAGGAACGCCTTAATCAGGAACATGTAAATCTACAAAACAGTTATAGATCTATATCATATATCTCATATACAAATTTAGATCTAATCAAGGCATATTTTGCATACATCTCATGTATCATAATCATGCATGTTTTCAGATCTAAATTATCTCATAATAAACTAAAAAATTAGATTTAAATTGATCTAATCAAAATAAATTCTAATCTAGACAATTATGTAGAACTATTCTACAACTAGTCTAGTCATGCATCTATCATATCTCATATGATATTTAAAATTAAATAATTTTTTATTTGCTATTAATCAGATGTTATTATAACACTTATAATATCAGAAAATAGTAAATAATAAGATCTAAAATATGATTTAATCAGATTAAATCAAAGACATGCAAAACTATTCTATAGAACTATTCTATTCTAGAACTAGTCATGCATATCTTCATGTTCTTAAATCCAAATCATTTAATTTTAATTTTCTAATTTCAGATCTGATCACATCTCATGTGACATCTGAAATCACTTTATTTTCTAATTAAAATAAAATTAAAATCAGATCTAAATAGTTTAGAACCTGGCTCTGATACCAGTTGAAGGGAAATCCTGATTTCCCGATCCAGGTTCATCCAGATCTGATCAGATCAAGAGATATATTTGAAAATTTTTTCTCTTGATCCCAATCAGATCTTGATATGTTTTAGATCTTATTCTTATTATTTTAATAAATAAAATAAAATAAGATAAATTAAATCAAATTTAATTTACCTAATTTGGGTAATCCTATTACCCTGTAGATGATCCTGATTGCAGCGGAAGGTTCTGGATCTAGCCACGCAAGCGCCTGGCCTCTACCGGTATCCACTTAGGTTGGATTCGGAGATCCTCTTCTTCTCTATCACACCTCCAAAAATTAGATCTGGATCTGATCTGGAGGATCTTCAAAACTCTTTTGAAGATCTGCAGTCGTCCTTTTGCAGCAGCGCAGCCTTCTTGCTTTTGATCGCCTTTCCTTGATCTGAATCGCACCAACCAAAGTCCAAAACACCTTTTGGACATGGAGAGAAAGGGGAGAAGAAGCTATGGCATGGAGGAGGAGGGGAGAGGCAGCCTTGGGGCGTGGGGTTTCTCAATTGAATTGCATTCTCATTAGGGTTAGGCGCAGGGTCTTATTTATAAACCTCTTGTGATCCAACTCCTCTTCCTCTCAACCAATCACAACCCTTTGTGAAATCAGATCTAAATCTGATTAGTTAGAATAGAGACCCCTGAATTCCTCCTTAGAGGGTGCCTAAGACCAGTCAAATTGGATTCTTAGTAGAACTCTGATTGGAATCCAAAAGGGAGGTGGAGTCCTTGTCCAACAAGGACTCCTAGGCGCCTCCTACTTGGGCTCACGCCACCCTTGGCGTGCGCCCTTCTCCTTGCCAGGTTCTGGCAGGGGGACAGGCCCCCACCAGCTCTCCAATAGGTGCATGACATGTGGTCAAAAGTCAAAGGGTCAATGGTCAACGTTTGACCAGTCAAAGATAGACTTTTGACCAAAGTCAAAGAACAAGAAATGGCAGGTGACCAAAATGGCAGGTAATGTCTTACAAATAAGATAACCTATCTTGACTTGGACAACCTCCAATCAAACCATATGAAGGCCTCTGTTTGAGCACAAACTCCTTTGGCTCAGACAGGACAACTTATTTATGATAGCAAAAGAAGAATGTTAGGTTCAATCGAGTGCTAGCACGATTTCCTTGAACCTAATTGAATCTCATTCAGATCAATTGAACTAGATCAGTTCAATTGATGATCACCAGATTCAAACTCTTATTTGTGTGACCCAGTTAGGTTCAATTCTGTATGGTAATGGGATATATCATGATCTGAATTGCTCCCAAAATCCACCAGTGACACCTAGCAGTATATGGTGGCAACCCATCAGAGCTGAATGCGAACCTCTTGGTGCAGCTACCTGTGTGATTAAGTTCTTCTATCTTGAGCCCCGATCAAATTAGGGTTAAGGTAAACTCGTCAAACCCTAGTCTCTGTCATATGATATAATCATTCGATTCGAGTCCAATGTGAAAATCTAAATAGAAACTCTTTTTATTATTTCACTCTGCCATGGCCATGGGCTTCAGGACTTGATTCTCATGATTATCATAGGGCTGCTCCTCTACCACCGAGGTAGATAGATCCCATCTTGATGCAATCCAGTTCCTACAATGAACATGTCACAGCCAACATACACCTCAGGGTTTCATATGGCTAGGAGACCGAGTAATGGTGTAGTCAAACTATAACACCCTCAAGGTGAACTGCCGATGCATCTCAGGTCAAAGAACCAGACACACTACTGCAGCATCGAGTCAGTCATTGACGAGAAGGTAGACTCCCTAATGACTACTCGAGGTGGTCACGCTCAGTGCCCTCGTTCTCTAATGAGTACCTGTACTTTCGCTTCGGTGTCTCCACACCGTAGACTCAAGACTCATCTACTAAAGAGAAGCGATCGTACACCAACCTTCTGGATCAATCACCATCCTCGTGATGATCCTATGGTCGGGAGCTGTTTATGAGTTAATAATGATTATTCATGTCTTAAATTTTCAACTCTTGAAAATATGAATTATCATTACCATTAACTCAAAGGATGTATCACAGACACTAAATACACATGTGTGATAGAAAATAACCCATTTCATTAATTATAGTCAAAATTATAATTTTGCCCCTAGAAGTGTATTACAAGTGTCAGCCAATTCTGGCTTCTAGGGCACATATATCTAACAGATCTATCTTATGTAAACCAATATACGACTCTATCATTGTAATCTCAATCTTATGCAATAGAATCAAACTTTTTTAATTATGTTCTTCCCTTCTTTGCCATAATGTCTGACTCTCTCCATTGTGATTTTGATGCTAACAAAAAGGGGGAGATAGATACCAAACAAAAATTAAGAGAAAAAGTATAAGGAAGAAAAATGTATAATCATAAAAAGAAAGAAAACTATTTAATCTTATATAAATCAAAAGAGCACACATTAAGAGAGCGCATTGTTAATACATTGTGTATGTCATTGAGAATTTGAGCACTCTTAAAATTGAGTATGTCATATTCTTTCATTCATTGAATCATGACACATATATCCCTTGCATTCTTTTTATGAATTGCTTGATGTTTTGTCATCATCAAAAAAGAGAAGATTATTGACCTCCGAAGTACTTTTGGTAATGACCAAATATTAAAGTAAATGATTACTAATATATTTTATTTCAAGTGTTCAAATATCAAAAAAAAGAGAGCTCTTTGACCAAAACAAGGATGACATGAAGTCTAATTCAAATAAAAATCAAATCTTCTTGATTGGTAGCAAAAATTCTCTCAAAATAGCCTTGGAGCATTTTTTGAGCGATCTCAGAATTTTTTCGAGAGCTCTCGTGAGGTCTGACATGCCCAAATAAGCTTCTGGCATGATTTCGAGTGGTCTTGAGTTAATCTCAAGAGCTCTTGATCTCAAGAAATTGAAACACAGTTTCTGCTCTCTGAGAGCGAGATATCTCACAAGATTCTCGAGAGGTCTCATGGTCTCGATGAGAGCTCTCATTCATAATCAAGAGCTCTCGATCTTAGGCGATACAATTTTTTTTGAAAGCTATTTTTTGAGCGATTGAAGGTGAGAGGTCTTCTGATCAAATCGAGAGGCCTCAAAATCTGATGAGACATCTCGAGACAAATCGAAAGATCTCGAGACACGGTGATAACTTTTTGATGGAGCATTCCAGATCAAATTTTCTCACTTCCAATGGTTATCTTCTGCTTTCCAATGGTAGGATTTCATTTTTTTTAGACTCCAATCATATCTAAATGAGAGAGAATGCTCTAGATATAAAAGCTCGAAGATGTACTTTCAGATTATCTAAGAAAAATAAGAGAAAAAGCATCGAATGTTTAGTTTTTCATGAGCAAATCCTTTTCACTCAAGTTCTCTCAAGTTTTGAAGTGCATTAATTTCAAGCATTCAAGAAGCATTCAATGAACTGCAACGACAATGATTTAGCTCATTTAAAGGAGCATTGTGTGTTATAAATCTTCCTTATTTCTTTTCATGTACTTGGTTTCAACAAGGGCTGAAACTTGAATTTTATGGCTTTTCTCCATATTAATTATTTTAGATTGATTTATCTAATTATTGTAACGCTTGTGGTTGGTGAACCTAGAAAAAAACCAACTGAATTTTGGGATAGTGAGGCCAGAAAAACTATTCGACTGTAATCTTGTAGGATTATAATGAAATTCTCAAGAGTTTTGCTTGAAAAGTGGACGTAGGTGTTGTGAGTGCCCTGAACCACTATAAAATTTTCTTGTTTGTGTGTGTGTGCTATTGCTTCTTCATTTCTTTGCTCTCACATCCATTTCACTTAGGGTTCCAATGTTTTCACTATATATATCTATTTTAAGTTTTTGAAGATCTAATTCATCCCTCCTCTTGGGTTGTCTAGCTGGGCAACAAGTTTTATTTAGGTCCTTTCTACATAGTCACATACATCTCATGTAAATAACTAGCCTGATTTAGGTCAGTACATCTTATGTCTGACTAATCTGGTTTGGATCAGTATATCTCATGTCTGATTAACCTAGTTTAGATCAGCACATCTCATGTCGATCTAACCTAATCGGTATGGGTGAACTTGCATGACTAAGCAACCTTATTCAAGGCTTAATCAACCAAGTTGGCCAGGTAAGTGAGATCGATGGGAGGGTTTGCCAATGGTTTCCTTAGACACCAAAGAATTGGCTAGGTAAGCATGCTGCCAATTAAAAACCAATGGTTAAAATACCAAACTTACCTTAGATACCAGTTGGTCAATCAGAATCAAATAGGTCAGCCTAGTAACTCGAGCTCAAACTATTGAGCTAAATTTGATCTTGAGCTAATCAATTCACATCAAAATGTGAATCGATGCGACCAACTACAACAAAACTTGACTTTGAACCCCTTTGACCTAATTCTAACCAATAGTTGATTAGGTTCAATCAACTACTCAAAATCAATAAGGGTCCTATTGGGGGTAAAATAATCCCGGCCGAAGTCCTTAGCCCCCCCATGCAGAAGTAACTCGTCGATCCTCTCAACAACAAGTCTGTACCATAGAGTTTGCAGAAGGCACATTGAAACCCAGCCAAACGATCTTGAATAGTGAAGGAGAACTATTATTTGATTAATCTTGCTTCTTGACTTAGATTAAATGATAGAATCAAAGTTCAACCCTCCCAACCTAGATTAGTGACGAGCTTTGAAGATAATTGAAATCCCAAATTGTGGACAATGCGCTCCTCCCGACAGCGCTTCTTTCAATCATGCTTCTTCTGGTTGAACTCCTCCAGTCGCACATCTTCCAGACGAACTCCTTCTAGTCATGCCCCTCTAGTTGCACTCCTTTTGGATGAACTCCTTCCAGTTGCACTTCTTTTGAACGAACTCTTCCACTAGCGTTCCTTCTGGACGAACTCCTTCTAGTCATGCTCCTCCAATCGTGCTCCTTTTAAACAAACTCCTTCCAGTCATGCTCCTCTCGGACGAACTCCTCTAGTCATGCTTCTTTCGAATGAACTCCTCCAATCGTGCTCCTTCTAGATGAACTCCTCCAATCGTGCTCCTCTCGGTAGCGCTCCTCCCAGTCATGCTCCTCTCAATAGTGCTCCTTCCAGACAGACTCCTTTTGGATGCACTCCTTTCAGTTGTGCTTCCTTCAGCCAAAGTTCTTCCATTCGAATGCCTTTCAAGATGAGCTTCTCTAAGCTAGTCGTGGATCTACTTAGTCCATATTATGCTTGTCAACTAGAGCCCTCCAAAAGGACCTCATCAAATCACTGATTCATGACAACCACTCCGCAAAAGATGGAGTACAGAACTTCAAATTTTAATTTAGAAGGTGCCTACCTGCACGTGACTCAGGAAGCTTTTGAAATCCTTAAAGCTACTAGACATTGCCTTGACCAACCTTGATCGGTAACAAGTTTGCTACATATATGGAAGTTTTTGACTTACGTCCAAACTCCAACAAATGGATCTCAAATGTCTACAAGTTGCAACAAACGATAACTCATCCTTCATAACAAACTCCATATGGCCTGAACGGTCCACTATTAGATGGTTATGACTATCACTATCAGTTTGTTACATGCTCCGTTTATGAAAGAAATCTTTTAAATATATTTTTCTCTAAGCTCTCCTCCCCTTCCCATGATCCTATCTCTCTATTTCTTAAGCACTCTATTCCATTTGATTGAAAATTAACTTGAACGTCAGAGGGTCCTACCGGAGCTACCCACCTTTGGTATGGATTTTTATTTTGTAGATCCCATCGACAGCCTCGTCTTCCCATCTCCACCATCATCATAGATTTTCACACCAACATGATTGGCACTAAAGGAAGGGACACTGAGCCTTTGTTCTAAAAAAGTGCCCAATCGATCATATCTGCCATCTTTCTCTACTAATCTCTTGAATCCACTTCCGTTTAATCTCCTTTTTCTCTAGAAATATCCCCAAAGAAGATAACCACCTAACGGTCTACTACTTCTGCCACCAGATCTGAGCCGGATCTACCCGTTCCAGTCCCATCACTGGCACCTCAACCTCCTCCACCAGCAGCTATGATAGATCCAGAGCAATTCAACCTCCTCAGTAGGTTTGAGGCCTCATTAAAATGGTATAGGCTATGCAGCTGCCCTCAGCAGCCCAATCGGAGAGACTCCTGCTAGAATTTTAAGAACCAGCATAGAGAAGAGTAACCTGGGTCAACAGATCCGTTACTCCTAGGAAGGAGAAGCAGAGAGCAGGGAGCCCCTGCTCCGATCATGATTCTTCTCCGAAGGAGACTTTCTCTATCTACAGTTGGTGACCCTCTGAGATCCACGATTGAGATGACACTCTTGATTAGAAGCTTTAGGATATGAACCAATGGATTGAGGAGCTCTGCCATGCTGCCCCGGTCCACCATGATGACATCTACACCGATCCCCCCTTTTTCACCAAAATCATGTAGAAGCCCATCTCGCTAAACTTCAAGCTCTCCTAATTCAAGAATTATAATGGGACTTCTGATCTGATCGACCACCTTAAGATCTTTCAGATGATGATACTGCTTCATGGCACACCGAACGCCATTCTATGCCGAGCTTTTCCATCTATCCTGAAAAGAGTAGCAAGAAACTAGTACTCGAGCCTTAAGTTGGGTATGATTTTCTCTTTTGACCAAATGAGCTATCAGTTCATGGCTCATTTCATAAGCAGTCGATGTCCAAGATGATGTTCAGACTCCATCATCAACATAAAGCAGAAAGAAGGAGAGTCCATCCAAGTTTGTGTCAGTCACTTCAATGCTGTTGCACTGGAGGTTCGAAACTTGGATCAATCTATAGCCATGACTGCACTGAAAGGCGATCTTCAGAAGAATGATCTTCTATCCTCTCTGAAAAAAAGTATCCTAGGAATTTTGCTAATATGTTGGTCCGGATTGAAGGTTATATCCGAACTGAGGAGGCCTTCAAATTGAAAGATGTTGAAGCCATGAGAGAGCGGCGGGCAGATGAACCCAGCAAGCCCGCACCTAAAGAAAAGTTGAGTGAAGCTCGATCGTACTTTCAAACTTCTCTTGAGTGTAGATGAGCCTGAACTCCTCCTTGAGCTCATTGGCAGGAAAGTTCAGATCGTAAGATCCGACAGAACTTTCCTCCTAGAAGATTTAATAACTATGCTCTCCTGAATGCTTCAAAGACCCAGGTGCTAATGAAGATAAGGAAGTAGTTGCCTGGACCAGAGAGCTTGTAGACTCATCTGAACAAACGCAACCCCAATAAGTATTGCCTTTATCATCGTGACCATGGTCATGATACTGAATAATGTATTTAGCTCCAGGATGAGATCGAGACACTAATCAGAAGACGTTGGCTAGATTGGTTTATTAGATGCTGGTCAGAGAGAAGAAAAGATCGTCCAAGAGCCCCATCGTAGCTTGAACCATTTTGGAGGGATGAACCATAAGAAGATTGATATACTCTTGGAATCATCAATACTATTACTAGGGGACATCGGTGGGGGAAAGCCAGTAGGTCGGCAGAGCCAGCAAAGAAGCAGCGGACTAAAAAATCCATCACCTTACTAGAGAAGATGCTCAGAAAGTTCAGCTTCTGCATAATGATGTGGTTGTAGTTACTTTAAATATTGCTGATTATGATGTACGCTGCATTTTAATTGATAATGAAAGCTTTGCTGATGTCTTATTTTATGATTTATTTTCAAAAATATCCATATCTGATAGTAGGATGGGCCCGATAAATTCTCCATCGGTAGGATTCATGGGTGATGCAATGCTAGTGGAGAGAATAATAACATTGCCCATGGTCATAGATCAGTATCCAAAGCAATCCAGAGCTCAAGTTGATTTCTTAGTAGTCAAAGCCTCTTCTACCTATAATGCGAACCTTGGCTGACCTAGTTTGAATACGCTCCGGGCTGTAGTTTCAACTTACTACTTAAAAATAAAATTTCTGATGAGGCATGGAGTTGGGAAGGTTAGAGAAGATCAGGCACTAGCTTGGCACTATTATAATATTATCCTACAAGGAGGAAGACAAGCAGATCCTTGTCCAGATGGACTTGATGCCCGTGATGACCTATCTGAAGAAAGGGGGGAACCCATCAATGACCTGAAGGAGGTCCCTTCGAATGATGAAAATAAGGAACACACTATAAAGATCAGCTTGAATCTAAAAGGGGAAGTCAGAAAATAGCTCGTTACCTTCTTGTAGAGGAATGTCGATGTCTTCATCTGAGCGCCTGCAGACATGCCCGGGATTGATGTATAAGTAATGGAGCATCGTCTGGGTGTGGACCTTAAACACAGGCCAGTGAAGCAGAAAAAGCATAGCTTTGCATCCAAAAGTTAGAAGGCTATTATGGACAAGGTCGATAAATTCTTCAAGATAGGATTCATTCGAAAAGTGCTATATTCGGACTGGATCGCAAATGTCATTCTCGTTAAAAAGATAAATGGCAAGTGGAGGATGTGCATAGACTTTACAAATATGAACAAAGCTTGTCTAAAAGACAGCTACCCCCTATCCTAAATTGATCAACTGGTGGATGCGATTTTGGACCATAAGCTCCTCACTTTCATGGATGCCTTCTTTGACTATAACCAAATCCAGATGGCACCAAAAGATGAGGAGAAAATCACTTTTATTACTAATCGTGGTCTCTATTGTTACAGGATTATGCCTTTTGGGCTAAAAAATGCAGGTGTGACCTACCAATGTCTAGTGAACAAAATCTTCAAGGAGCAGATCGATCATAATAGGAGGTCTACGTAGATGATATGCTTATTAAGGGTAGATCTTCAACAAATCATGTCACCGATCTTGAAGAAACCTACAGTATCCTTCAAAAGTATAAGATGAAGTTGAACCCAACTAAATGTACCTTCAGAGTAATTTTAGAAAATTTTCTGGGGTTCATGGTGTCGAGACGAGGAATCGAGGTAAATTCAGAGAAAATTCGAGCTATCCAAAAAATGACTACCTCAAAATCAATAAAAGAAATTCAGCACCTAACCAAAAAAGTAGTAATCCTGAATCACTTTGTTTCAAGATCAGTCGAGTGATGCATGCCCTTCTTTCAAGTTCTCAAGCAGCCAAAGAACTTCTGTTGGACTCCTGAATGCCAACAAGCTTTTGAAGAGTTGAAAAACTACCTCGCCTCACCTCCCCTATTGGCTAAGCCAAAGCCAAGAGAGAAATTGTTTATATACCTGGCAATCTCTCTGATGGCACTTGTAGTAGTCTTAGTCAAGGAAGAGGCAAAAGTGTAAAGACCAATCTACTATATAAGTAGAGTCCTGAGGGATGCAGAAATAAGATATACCAAATTAGAAAAACTAACCTATATCCTGTTGATTATAGTCAAAAAGCTCCGGCCTTATTTTTAGAGACACATAATTACTCTCGTTACTGATCAACCCATCAAGGCAATTTTTCACCGACCTGACACCTCTGGGAGAATAGCAAAGTGAGCAATCAAGTTAACCAAATTTGACATTCATTTTCAATCTCGGCCATCTATTAAAGCCCAAATACTGGCTGATTTTATGATGGAGTGCACTATCCCAGAAATGGCCAGACCAGAGCTCCTAGAAGTTCATATGCCAGGCTCTCCTGAAGAAAAGAATGATCTCCCTAAAAGCTCTTGGGTTTTATATGTTGACGATTCATCCAATGCTTCTGGAGCAGGTGCATACTTGATTCTAATTAATCTAGAAGGAATCATGGTCGAATATGCTTTGCACTTTAAGTTTTCTGCCACTAACAATAGAGCTGAATATGAAGTTCTAATTTTAGGACTGAAGATAGCCATAGAATTGAAAGCCAAATATTTGAAGGTTTATAATGATTCTCAGCTAGTGGTAGGGCAAGTCAGTAACACCTTTGAAGCTAGAGAAGAAAGCATGAAGAAGTATCTGAAAAGGATGAATAGTTTAAGTTCGGCCTATGTCAATTTTGACATCCAACAGATCCCTAGGATAGAAATTACTAGAGTCGATCTTCTTTCTAAGTTAGCCACCTTAGCCCCAAGTGAACTACCAAAAGAAGTTCTCGTTGAAGTCTTGCAACACCCGAGTTTGAATGAATCCCAGACAATAATGCAAATCGATCATGAGCCCAGTTGGATTGACCCATTAGTTTTTTATCTTAAAGATAGGATACTTTTCAGAGACCATAAAGAAGCTCGAAAGTTAAGAAATCAAGCTTCTCGCTATATTCTATATGAAAATAAGTTGTACAAGAGGTCCTACTCCTTATCACTCAAATGCCTAGGACCTTCCAAAGCTGATTATGCCATGAGAGAAGTTCGTGAAGGAATATGTGGAAATCATCTAAGGGGTGAGATCTTTATCATATAAGTTACTTTGGTAGGGATACTACTGGCCAACAATGCACCAAGATGCGATGGATTATGTTAGAAAATATGACAGATGTTAAAGAAATGCGAGCATTCAGAGACAGCCAGCTTCACAACTCACGCCATTAAGTACTTCTTGGCCATTTGCACAATGGGGATGGATATACTCAAACTTTTTTCCATGGCGAGGAAAATAAAAGTTCTTGCTGGTGGCAGTAGATTACTTCACTAAGTGGGTTATGGCCGAACCTCTGGCAAAGATCACTGAAACTAAAGTATAGGACTTCGTCTGAAAGTTGAAAGTTTGCAGATTTGGTCTACCATGGACACTGATTACTAATAATGGATGCTAATTCATGGGAGCAAAGTTTGCTAAGTTCTATGAAAACTTAAACATTTCTCACCACTTCACATTAGTAGCTCATCCATAGGTAAATAATGAGGCTGAAGTAACTAACATAACTCTACTTCAAGAAATAAAAGCAAGGCTTGAAAGGGCAAAAGGAACATGGATGGATGAACTCTATCATGTGCTCTGGGCTTATAGAACCATCCAAAGATTGCCAACTGGAGAAACTCCTTTTGCATTGGCTTTTGGGACAAAGGCAGTGATCCTAGTGGAGCTTGAACTTCCTTCAACATGAGTTGAAGCATTTAATGAACAAAAAAATTCTCAAGATCTTTGAGCCAACCTTGACTTCCTGGAAGAGAAGTGAGAGAAGGCTCAAATCAAAATGGTAGCCTACAAGCAAAAAGTAACCTGCTACTACAACTTCAGGGTTAGAAGCAAAACATTTAGAGTAGTAGATCTAGTGCTTCGTCGCACAGATATTTCACAATCTCAAAATCAAGGAAAGCTCACCCCGAACTAGAAAGGCCCCTATGAGGTCATAGAAGTCGTTTGACTAGGAACATATTACCTAAAGGAGCTCGGAGGATCAACACTCCTGTGACCTTGGAACTCAGAGAACTTGCGAATGTATTATCAATGATCTTGCCTCAAAAAAATTTTCTTATTTCAATATTGTTGTTCCTTGGTGTAGAACTATATGATGGTAGGAAATAGCTTGACCGAGCTCCATCCTTAGACAAAGTAGAGGGCCTCCAGTTGTTTAAGATAAGAGGAGAAGAGAGGTTTTCTCAACGGCCCTTTTGTGCTCCAATGACTTTGTTAGGGACAAGAGGAGGACTTCGCCCTAACAAAGATAAAAGTCAACCATGTTAGGAACAGGAGGAGAACCTTGCCCTGACATGGGTGAAGACCTCTAATAGTTTAAGATAGGAGGAGGGGAGAGGCCCTTTCAATGGCCCTTTTATACCCCAATGACTTTGTTAGGGACTGAAGGAGGACCTCGTCCTAACAAAGATAAAAGCTAACCATATCAGAAATAGGAGAAGGACCTCTTCCTGACATGGATCAAAGAGGAGAGGCCCTCTCAACGACCCTTTCATGCTCTGATGATCTTGTTAGGAATAAGAGAAGAATCTCATCCTAATAAGGATAAAAGCTAATCGAGATAGAAATAGGAGAAGAACCTTATCCTGATATGGATGAAGACCTCCAATTATTTAAGATAGGATGAGGGGATAGGCCCTTTCAACGATCCTTTTGTGCCCCCAATGACTTTGTTAGGGATAGGAGGAGGACCTCATCCTAACAAAGATAAAAGCCAATCGTGTTAGGAACAGGAGGAGAATCTCATCCTGACATGGATGAAGATCTCCAGTTATTGATAGGAGGAGGGAAGAGGCTCTTTCAATGGCCTTTTTATGCTCCTATGATTTTATTAGGGATAGGAGGAGGACCTCATCCTAACAAAGATAAAAGCCAACCATGTTAGAAATAGGAGGAGGACCTCATCCTGACACGGGCCAAAGGAAAGAGGCCTCTTAACGGTCCTTTCGTGTTCCGATGATCTTATTACGAATAGGAGGAGAACCTCATCCTAACAAGGGTAAAGGCTAACCGTGTCAGGAATATGAGGAGAATCTCATCCTGACATGGATAAAGACCTTTGATTGTTTAAGATAGGAGAAGGAGAGAGGCCTTTTCAACGACCTTTTTATGCCCCAATGACTTTGTTAGGGATAGAAGGAGGATCGCATCCAAATAAAGATAAAAACCAATCATGTCAAGAATAGGAGGAGAACCTCATCCTGACATTGGTGAAGACCTTCGATTATTTAAGATAGGAGAAGGAGAGAGGTTCTTTCAATGGTCCTTTTGTATTCCAATGATTTTATTAGGGATAGGAGGAGGATCTCATCCTAACAAAGATAAAAGCCAACCATGTTAGGAACATGAGGAGGACCTCATCCTGACATGGGTCAAAGAGAAGAGGCCCCCTCAATGGTCCTTTCGTGCATTGATGATCTTGTTAGAAATAGGAGGAAAACCTCATCCTAACAAGGATAAAGGCTAACCATATTAGGAACAGGAGGAGAACCTCGTCCAGACATGAGTGAAGATCTTCGATTATTTAAGACAAGAGGAGGGGAGAGGCCCTTTCAGTGATCCTTTCGTGCCCCAATAACTTTATTAAAGATAGGAGGACCTCATCCTAACAAAAGTAAAAGCCAATCATGTCAGGAATAAGAGGAGAACTTCATCCTGACATAGATGAAGACCTTCGATTGTTTAAGATAGGAGGAGGGAAGAGGCCCTTTCAGTGGCTTTTTTGTGCCCTAATAACTTTGTTAGGGATAGGAGGAGGACCTCATCCTAATAAAGATAAAAGCCAACTATATTAGGAATAGGAGGAAGACCTCATCGTGACATGGATCAAAAGAGAGAGGCCCTCTCAGCGATCCTTTCATGCCTTGATGATCTTGTTAGGAATAGAAAGAGAATCTCGTACTAACATAAATAAAGGCTAACCATATCAGGAATAGAAAAAAAATCTCATCCTGACATGGATGAAGACCTCTGATTGTTTAAGAAAGGAGGAGAGGAGAAGCCCTTTCAATGGCTCTTTTGTGTCCTAATGATTTTGTTAGGGACAGGAGGAGGACCTCACCCTAATAAAGATAAAAGTCAACCATGTCAAGAATAGAAGGAGAACCTCATCCTGACATGGATGAAGACCTCTGGTTGTTTAAGATAGGAGGAAGAGAGAGGTCCTTTCAATGGCTCTTTTATACCCTAATGACTTTATTAGAATAGGTGGAGGATCTTGTCCTAACAAAGAAAAAAGCCAACCGTGTCAAGAACAGGAGGAGGACCTCATCTTAATATGGATCAAAGAGGAGAGACCCTCTCAACGATCCTTTCATACCCCAATGATCTTGTTAGAAATAGGAGGAGAATCTCATCCTAATAAGGATAAAAGCTAACTATATCAGGAACAGAAGGAGAACCTCATCTTGACATGGGTGAGGACCTTCGGTTGTTTAAGATAGGAGAAGGGGAGAGGCTCTTTCAATGACCCTTTTATGTCCCAATGACTTTGTTAGGGATAGAAGAAGGATCTCATCCTAACAAAAGTAAAAGCCAACAATATTAGGAATGGAAGGAGAACCTCGTCCTAACATAGGTAAAGACCTCCGATTGTTCAAGATAGAAGGAGGGAAGAGGCCCTTTCAACAGCCCTTTTATGCCTAGTAATTTTTTTAGGGACAAGAGAAGGACCTTGTCCTAATAAAGGTAAAAGTCGACCATGTTAGGAACATGAGGAGAACCTCATCCTAATAGAAAAAAAAATCAAATATGCTAGGAATAGGAGGAGAACCTCATCCTGACATAGGAAAAAAATCTTTAATATTCAAGAATAGAGGATGATTTCATCCAAGTGGAAGTCGTGATCGACCATAAATGGGATTAGGGGACCTCATCTAGACACGAAAGATGCGAAGACCCAATTATGCAAACTAAAAAAAAACATACCCAAGGAGCATCATCGTCAAAGAGTATATATGTTGCGGTGAACTACAACCATACTTGAAGGACAGCTCTATGATTGCAAATACAAAAAGAAAAGGAGGAAGAGGAAGAGGAAGAGTAAAAAACTACATGAGCATATGACTGAGATGAAGCAATTAAAATAGTATTTTCATTAAAATAAAAAGTTCAATATATGGATAAGTCTGCAAGATCGGTTACAAGAAAAGAGAGATGAAGTCCTATTCGAGGTCGGACTTTGGACTACCAGCTCTAGCCATCATAAGGGAGAGTTTGAGACCTTCAACCTCTTCCTCGAGTCTCTATCGAGCCGCCAAACTCTTTCTTAGCATGCTCTCCCATCTGTGTGACTCCTCCTCCATCTCCCTCAGTCTTTTTCTTAAAACTATAGATTCGGCTTCGGCATCCTTCACGATGTCCTTTTAGTACACCATTTGAATCTGAAGGGTTTGGTGTATAGGGTGGAAGCACCAATTTCAAAGCAAAATTATGAAATCATAAAATCAAACCCAAAACCTAAGACCACCTTATTAGAATTTATATCATATAATATGGATCTATAACATAAATAAAGGTATTGGAACATACCTCTGATCACTAAAATCTAACTTGGTCCTGATCGGCGACAGCAGTCCGTCAGGGGTTCCATCAGGTGCCCACATGTTCACCCTCCAACGTTGATCCACATAAAAATTTGATCAAGACACCAGCATCTCTAATTATTTTAATTAAAATTCTTATGATAAGAACTTTAATTATTTGGACAAAACCTTTCCTAGCCTTTATTGTCACCCTTCTGGCCTACTCTTTTTTATCTTTCTTTTCTCCTTATCTTTCTTTACAATCTTCCTAAGCCCTTGTCCTATAGTATATCTTTTATCCTTAATTAGGACTTGTCTTAATAAGGAAAGAAAGAAAGAAATTGGACAACTAGGAAGAGTGGTAAGAAAGAAAGAAGAGTTCTAAATTCTCCTTGGACTCTCGGAGCGCATCCCTATTTATAATGTACATAGGGGTGCCTCCAAAAATTTCTCATGCCCATTCCTTATTCTCATCTCATGCCCATTCAAAAGTATTATGCCCCATTAGAAGAAAATGTTACGTGGAATTTAAAGAATTAATATGAAGAGGTGCCTTGCAATAGAAGGACTCTTCATATAATTCTATGTAACTTTCTTCTAAAGGGTCGCAATACTTTCATATTGGTGCCATTAATTTCTACCATTGATTAGCATCAAATGCTGATCTAAAGGTCTAAAAGGATGGTGCCACATCAGAAGATGGCATGGAAAACTTGGGCATGGAAAAGTCAAAGATTCAAAGTGTTTGACTTGGTCCAAGAGGTGCCACAAGAGAGGGGACGGCAAGGACTCAGTTATCCAAATACCAGATAACCAACAAAGAGATTCATTAGTAGAAGGACTCTTCTGTGCCCTCTCTTCATCTAAAATTCATGTAACATAATTTACATGAAATAAAGAAAGGTAGATGGCATCAAAACACTTCCATGCGCCACATGTCCCAAGCGCACAAACCAAAACCTCACGCACCAATAGAGATAGTCTCTAGTGCAAGGGTTGCTATTGGATGATGTCTAGACCCTGGTCATCAAGCCAAAGATCAACCCAATCAATTAGCTAAATTTGATTTGACTCAAATTGGATTTAATTAGCCCAAATCAAAATTCGATTCGAATCTGATTCAAATTTAGGTGCTAGGGTTTGCAATATGTGCTAGCATATTCAACCTGCAAATATGATCTAATCCAATTAGACCCTTGATCAATTCTCTTTATGTGTGATCCATTGGGTTCCACATCTAGCCAGTAGTGGATCCGAATGCAATTTGACCTAATTTGGTTAGAACTCAACTAAATCGATTTAGGTCAAAACTAGCTAATCCGATTCGACCAATTAGAATGCTTTCTAATTAACAATCAAATTAAACTTTTTAATTTGATCAAACCCACAAGACAAGATTGATGTTTAGCAACGTATCATGTCTATCCAAAAGATATAAAATTTTGATAAAAATATCAAAAATATCCTTCAGTGAAAAGTTATCATACAGCAGGATCCTTCAATCATCCTGCATCCCGAATATGACTATGGATATGAAATCATGTCAAATCTAGTTTTCATATTCATTTTTTCTTTCAATCATATGATGATGATTTGATTAATGAAGTATTAGAAATCATTTCTAATTTTCATCATGCTTTGATCAAAGTCTTCCTAAATCATTATTGGATTCAAGTAAGTAGGATGCAATCTCCTCTTACTAGAAGTGATCGATTTCTTATTGACCTACTCATGACCTCTATATGCAATCCACCGTATCCAGATCATCCTGTACATGACTAAATCATGAATGAGTATGAACCAAAATATGAATTCATGCATACAAGATTCTATGGTAGTCTCAGGTCAAAGGATTATATGCACAACTTCCACTATGAGAACCATCTATTAACAGGTAGATAAGACTCCATTAGATATTCTCAAATTAGATCAATTTAGTAAACTTATTCTCTAATGAGCATCCACATCCTTATATTAGTATCATACATAAGTAATTATGAGATCAATCATCCTCTCCAAGAAGCATACATAAGATGTACCAATCTTACCGAAAATATTGATCTCCAACTTAATGTTCCTTTGATTAGGAATATTTAAAATTAGGATTTTAAGATTTTAGATCTCACTAGTATGATCTCATCATAATCCTAAAATCATAGCCCTAATTTATGAAGTTCATCATAATATATAATTAAGATGCAACATATGATGAAATAAATATTTTTATTAATATAAAATATCATTACATAAGTTTGGAAGATAAAAGAATAGCCTATCAAAATATATATTTTGATTGGCTTGAGGGCATATTTCTTTCAATCTCCCACTTGCACTAAAGCCAATCATCCTTATATTTTAATCCCATACAATCAAGATGGCGATCGAACTGCTATTGTGGTAGAGCCTTAGTGAATGGGTCTACTATGTTGTTCTTTGTATCTACTCATTCAATGACTACATCTTGTCTCTCATTTATTTTGCGAACGAGATGGAAGCATCTCAGAATGTGCTTGGATTTATGATGAGACCTTGGTTCCTTTGCTTGAGCAACTACTCTAATATTATCATAGTAAAGTAGTACTAGATTCTCAATCTCAGGAACAATATCCAATTCAATGATGAACTTTATCCAGACAAGTTTCTTGGTGGCTTCACTTGTAGCTATGTACCTGCCTTAGTAGTTGAGTCAGCTATAGTTGGCTGTTTAGTACTCTTTGAACTCACTACTCCATCGTTCAAAGTAAAGACATACCTTGAAATGGATTTGCTATCATCTAGGTCTGATTGAAAACTAGAGTTAGAATATCCTTCTAGTTTGAGATTAGATCCACCATATACCAGAAAAATATCCTTAGTCCTTCTCAAGTACTTAAGAATATTTTTCATAGCTTTTCAATGATCCTCTCTTGGATTAGCCTAAAATCTACTGACTATGCCTAAAGCATAAGCAACATCAGCCCTGGTACATAACATGGCATATATTATTTATCCTACAGTCGAAGCATAAGACATAGAACTCATTCTATTTCTCTCTTTAGGTGTCTTAGGAGACATCTTCTTAGAGAGATGTATGCCTTGAGTCATCGGTAAGTAACCTCTTTTACTCCCATCCATACTGAACTTTTTAGTATTAAGTTAATGTACCTAGACTAGGACAAGCCTAGCATTCTCTTAGATCTATCTCTATAGATCTTTATTCCAAGTATATAGGATGCTTCTCTCAAGTCCTTTATGGAAAACTTATTTGATAGCCATAACTTGACCAATTGCAATATTGGGATATCATTCCTAATAAGTGAAGGAAAATCCTGATTTTTCGAACCAGGTTCGTTCAGATCTGATCAGATCAAGAGATATATTTCAAAAAATTTTTTCTTTGATCTAGATTAGATCTAAGATGTTTCAGATCTGATTACTTGTGTGTTGTTGTTGTCTTTGTGTGTTCTTGTTAATAACTTCCTAGGGGTAAAATTTTAAATTTTGCTAATATCAATAAAATGGAGTTATTTTCTATCACATATATGTATTTAGTGTCTGTGATACATCCTTTGAGTTAATGGTAATGATAATTCATATTTTCAAGAGTTAAAAATTTAAGACATGAATAATCATTATTAACTCATAAAATGCTCCCGACCATAGGATCATCACAAGGATGGTGATTGATCCGGAAGGTTGGTGTACAATTGCTTCTCTTTAGTAGATGAATCTTGAGTCTATGGTGTGGAGACACCAGAGCGAGAGTACAGGTACTCGTTCGAGAACGAGGGCACTGAGCGTGACCACCTCAAGTAGTCATTAGGGAGTCTACCTTCTCATCAATGACTGACTCGATGCTGCAGTAGTGTGTCTAGTTCTTTGACTTGAGGTGCATCAACAGTTCATCTTGAGGGTCTTATTGTTTGACTACACCATTACTCGATCTCCTAGCCATTCGGAACCCTGAGGTGAATGTTGGCTATAGCATGTTCATTGTAGGAACTAGATGGCATCAAGATGGAATCTATCATCCTCGGTGGTAGAGGAGCAGCCCTATGATAATCATGAGAATCAAGTCCAGAAGTCCATGGCTAGGGCAGAGTGAAATAATAGAAAGAGTTTCTATTTAGATTTTCACATCAGACTCAAATCGAATGATTACATCATATGATAGAAACTAGGGTTTGACGAGTTTACCTTAACCCTAATCTAATTGGGGCTCAAGATAGAAGGACTTAATCACACAGGTAGCTGCACCAAGAGGTTCGCATTCAGCTCTGATGGATTGCCACTATATATTGCTAGGTGTCACTAGTGGATTTTGGAAGCAAATAGAATGATTTAGATGATCGATCATTCTAGCTGTTCGAATCAGAAAAAGTTCTTGATCCATCGAAAGGAGTTTCCGATTGATGTCGATGATAGAAATCATGACATATCCATTACAATACAGAACTGAACCTAACTGGGTCACACAACAAGGTTTGATATGGTGATCATCAATTGAACTGATCTAGTTCAATTAATCTGAATGAGGATTCAATTAAGTTCAAGGAAATCGTGCTAGCACTTGATTGAACCTAACGTTCTTCTTTTGCTATCATAAATTAGTTGTCCTGACTGAGCTAAAGGAGTTTGTGCTCAATCAAAGGCCTTCATATGGTTTGACTGGAGGTTGTCCAAGTCAGAAAGGGTGTCTTATTTTTGTAAGACATTACCTGCCATTATTTGGTCACCTGCCATTTCTTGTTCTTTGACTTAGATCAAAAGTCTACCTTTGGCTGGTCAAACATTGACCATTGACACTTTGACTTTTGACCACATGTCATGCACCTATTGGAGAGCTGGTGGGGGCTTGTCCCTCTGTCAGAACTTGGCAAGGAGGAGGGCGCACGCCACCCTAGGCGTGTGCCCAAGTTGGAGGCGCCTAGGAGTCCTTGTTGGACAAGGACTCCATCTCCTTTTTGGATTCCAATTAGAGTTCTCCTAAGAACCAACTTTGATTGGTCTTAGGTGCCCTCTAAGGAGGAATCTAGGGGACTCTATTCCCACCAATTAGATTTAGATCTGATTTCACAAAGAGTTGTGATTGGTTGGGAAGAAGAGAAGTTGGATCAGAAATAGTCTATAAATAAGACTCTGTGCCCAACCCAGATTAAGATTGGAAGTGATTGAAAGGAATCACAATTCCCATGCCCCAAGGCTGCCTCTCCTCTCTTCGTCCATGCCAAACCACCTTCTCCCTCTCCTCTCTACGTCCAAAAGGAGTTTTGGATTTTTTGTTGGTGCAATCTAAACAAGAGAAAGGCGACTAAAAGCTAGAAGGCTGCGCTGCTGCAAAGGATGACTGCTGATCTTCAAAAGGAGTTTTGAAGATCCTTCAGATCAGATCCAGATCTGATTTATGGAGACGTGATAGAAAAGAAGAGGATCTCCAGATCCAGCCCGAGTGGATATCGATAGAGGCCAGGCACTTGTGTGGCTAGATCCAGAACCTTCCGCTGCATACAGGATCATCAACGGGTAATAGGATTACCCATATCAAGGTAAGTTAAATTTGACTTAATTTATCTAGATTTTTATTTAATTTCTAAAATAATAATAA
>QRFJ01001595.1:190102-251535 GCA_006176705.1 Cocos nucifera
ATAATTTGTCAGCTCTAAGATCTTCGTAGAAGATAATTTTAAAATATTTATCCCTATAGCTTTCGCTTGGATAGACTCTCCTCCAACACCAAAGAGCTCGAAGTCATCCTTCTTCAAGCTCCTAATTTTCTGCAGCCCCTGCAAAGATATGCAGATATGAAAACTGCAGTCAGTATCTAATACCCAAGAGTTTGAAATAAAGAATTTAATGACAATATTGTATGTATCTCATACATATCTTTTGGTGCATTATTTGCACCAGTCTTCATAGTTGCAAGGTAAGCCTTGCAATTCCTCTTCTAATGACCTGCCTTACCGTAGTGAAAGCAGATCATTTGTCTAGAGGCCTTCTTCCCCTTCTTCATCTTATTTATACCACCTTTTGGGTTCAGCCTCCTCTTTGAATTCTTCTTGCCTATCTTCTTCTTGGAGATCCCATCTATAAGAAAAAGAGGAGCCTTATCCTTCTTGATATGGCTCTCTACTATTTTGAGCATATTTAACAGCTCGGGCAAGAAAGTATTCTATTTGTTCATGTGATAGTTCATGACAAACTAAAAAAATAATTCTGAAAGTGATTGTAGGATCATATCTTGACTCAACTCTCCATTCATGACAAAACCTAATTGGCCTAATCGAGTGATTAGGTCAATTATCATCAACACATGATCTTGCATGGATGAACTCTCTGCCATCCTGGCATGGAATAACTACTTAAATATCTCATATCTAGCAGTTTTACTCTGTTCTCCATAAAGCTCTTTTAAGTTGAGCAATATGGACTAAGTGTCCATGCCATCATGCTGCCTCTGTAACTCATTACTCATGGAGGTAAGTATGATGCACTTGACAGTAAGAGAATTATTTTGCCACATCTTATATGTGGACTTTTCTTTCTCTGTAGCCTCTTTTCATAATGGCTCAAGATCAAGAGCATCAAGAATATAGGAGAGCTTTTCTTGACTGAGTACTATTTTTAGGTTTCTCAGCCAATCCACATAGTTAGACTGGTCAACTTATTTGAAGCCAAAATTGAATGTAGTGAAAGTGAAGAAGCCATTTAATCTACATAATAAAAAACATTACATTAGCAAACAACTCATGATAACATACACAATTAAATTAGGACTTGAATTTAATGGTGTCTTCCACTATTTTATCGAATATCATAATCCTCAAATATGATAATCGAGAAAACCTAATCATTTTTCTTAATAGGATTGAGATCCTAATTTCTTATAGAAGGTCTTGTGGTTGCACAACAAACCTTGCATAAGTTCAAAGGTAGGAAACTCTTTCTAATTACATCTCATGCAATTCTTAATATATTCTTGGCCTTTAAAACATTAATAGCCTTATGTTAGCACAACAAACTATAATGTTTTAGTTAAGTAGGACCCTTCATTTCAATACAGTCATAATGAAATATAACTGTCCTTATAGTTACACAATAAAGCAGTATATCCAAAATGCCATAAGCATCAGTATGCACTAGATCAATATTACATTAGACCCCATAATCGATCTTATGGTTGCACAATAAACCTTAATATGGTTTAGGACATAATAATGAACTATCATGAAGGAAGGCCTTAATGTAGTGAATATAACACTAAACACCTAATTTAGAATTAAATCAATTGAATCCGTCCATCAAGCTAGCTCGACTATGTCTAGCTCGAGCACTGCTTTCTATCCACCTGAGAGAGCTGGCTCGATTCTGCCTCGAGCCGACTCGATCTCATCCTGAGGTAGTTCGACTGCGTATCCGAGCCAGTCGATTATACATTGGCTTGGCTTCTGAATCTCGAGATGCCAAATTCACTGAAGAATTAAATCAATCAAATCGACCAGGTAAGTGGGAGAGAGGTGGGGGTCTCCTTGTTGCTTTTTCTTAGACACCAATAAACTGGCCAGGTCAGACAACAAAACTAATTAAAAATCATATTCTCTTTATCAATCATGAACCACTTTTTTAGATATCGATTGATCAATTTGACATCTAGATTGGTTCTACTATCGGTTAATTATACTACAACTTAATATAATTTTATAGAGAGCATTAATTGGTTTTTGTGCACATTCTAATTCAAAATATATAACATATATGAATTAATCATATCAGCATGTATCATCACTCTAGGACAACCATCATCACATGGTGAACATTTGCCATTATACCAGGGCAATCTTACAGAATGATATACATTATAATCTAATTATGAATAATTAAACATGATCACATCATATTAATAACATGCTAAAGTTACAAATATGATCATATCATATTTATAATTTTGTAATTAAAGAATAAACATAACAACATATGATTTAGTTTAATCAGGCTTGCTCTGATACCACTGAAGGATTTAGTGTACAGGACGGAAGCACAGATTTTAAAATAAAATTATGAAACCATAAAACCAAATCCAAAATCTAGGACCATCTTATTAGAATTTAAATTATATAATATGTATTGATAACATAAATGAATGTATTGGAACATACCTTTGATTGCTAAAATCTAACTTGACCCTGATCGCTAGCAGCAGTCCATCAGGGGTCCACCAGGTGTCCACATGTTCACCCTCCAATGTTGATCCACATGGGGACCTGATCAACACACCAACATCTTTGATTATTTTAATTAAAATTCTTATGATAAGAACTTTAATTATTTGGATAGAACTTTTCCTAGCCTTTGTTGTCATCCTTCTGGCCTACTCTTTCTTATCTTTCTTATCTTCTTATCTTTCTTTACAATCTTTCTAAGCCCTTATCCTGCTTCAGACCTTTTGTTCTTAATTAGGACTTGCCTTAACAAGGAAAGGAAGAAAAAAATTGGACAACTAGGGAGAGTGGTAAGAAAGAAAAAAGTGTTCTGAATTATCCTTGGACTCTCGGAGCACATCCCTATTTATAATGCACGTAGGGGTGCCTCCAAAAATTTCTCATGCCCATTCTTTATTCTCATCTCACACCCATTCAAAAATATCATGCCCCATTAGAAGAAAATGCTACGTGAAATTCAAAGAATTAATATGAAGAGGTGCCTTGCAATAGAAGGACTCTTCGTATAATTCTACGTAACTTCCTTCTAAAGGATTGCAATACTTTCATATTTGCACCATTAATTTCTATCATTAATCAACATCAAATGCTAATCCAAAGGTCTAAAAGGATGGTGCCACATCAGAAGATAGTGTGGGAAACTTGGGCATGGAAAAGTCAAAGCTTCAAGGTGTTTGACTTGGTCCAAGAGGCGCCTACAAGGGAGGGGACAACAAGGACTCCTTAGTTATCCAAATACCAGATAACCAACAAAGAGATTCATTAGCAGAAGGACTCTTCTATGCCATCTCTTCATCTGAAATTCATGTAACATAATTTTGAAGGAACTAGATCTAGGGTTTTATAGGTAGATATTGAAAACTTTTTCAAGATCTTACAACAAAAAACTTAAATAAATTAAATATTTATTTAAATAAATATGTAAACACCTAGATCCTAGATCTATTACATGATCAAGATATGATATTAAATAAAAAATTAAAATAAAAGAGAAGTAAAAGGTTGATCAAATCAACCTAGATCTACACTACATCAAATGTAGGTATGAAGTTAATAGATCAGATCTATTACCTGAGCAAGTTAGATGTTTTAACTTTCTGATTCAGACTTAAGGATGAAGTCACAAGCTGCACACGCATTCAACCTCTAGGAGTTGTCCACATGAGCCTATGATCTCTAATTTGAAGTCCGATGTAGGAAATCAGCACAACAAGCTAGTACTATGCTGATCCTTCTTCGACGATCGATCCGATGCTCCCTTCTTCAAAATTTAGACTCTCCAAAATATGAGAAGAAAGATGAGAGTTTACTAATCTAAGACTCTCTTAGAAAAAACTTAAAAATATAGAGGATAGATTGAAAATAAAACAGCCCTAGAAGAAGACCCTCTTCTTCTTCTCTTTTCTCTCACCTAAATACCTAGTTTGGTGCCTATGGAACTCCCATGCCCAAGGATCCTCTTCCTTTGATTTTTACACACCCCAAACCTCTCTTAAAGATTTATATTCCATAAAATAATTAGAATAAAATTCATCCAATAAATAGAGAAAAAAAAGAGTCCAAGTTAGATCAAAATCCTAGACTAGGAATATCCAAACATGGAAAGTTGTTGGGGCGCCCAACTCTTGGGTGCCTCCTCAACAATTATTGGTGTGGACCAGCAAGGGAGGGTGCACAAAAAAAAGATTATTTTCATGGAATAAGAGAATAATTAATTAAAAGAGTGGGCGGCACTCAAGAAAAAGTGTTTTGATCAACAAGGATTCTATCTTATAGAATCCTAAGCAAAACTAACTCCTCTTTTGACTTGGTCTTCCAACAAATTGCCTTATGAGAAAAGGAGGAGAGAAAGAGGGCATGAGAAGCCATGGAAGTGAAGAATTCTCACATAAGAAACAAAACAAAAAGAGCATGGGGCATGAGGATTAAGTGGCGGGAGTCCTAGTCACACTAAGACTCCTATTTTGACTTGGTCAAACAAGATCTTTTAACCAAATAAAATCAAGATTAAACCAACCCAATTAAATAAAGCCCTAACCCATTTAAGGACTTAATTAAATTAGATTTAATTTTAATTTATTTTCTAATCAAATTAAAAAATTGGGTTAATCCAAGTCCTAGTTAGACTAGAACTAGTTCTTCCTTGCACTTGGCTTATCCAATAAACTAATTGAACTTGATCTAATCAAGCCCAAATCAAATCTAATTAAATTATATTTAATTAGACTTAATCTTAATCTATTGGTTTAATCAAATTAAGTCAATTAGCAATCCAATTGCTAATCGATCCTCCTGCAACTCTTGCACTAGGTTAAACACCAATCATATTGATTGTTTAACTCTAGAATGATTCTTAATCATTGATCAACCATCCGATCAGATCATAAGCTCTAATGTGTATGACCTCATAGGACCAAACCTAAGCTGATAGTATAGGAATAAATTTTTATACCAATCGAAGTGACCATCTAGCAATGATACCTGACGGCCGGATAGGTCGAAGGTGTAGAACACCATCCTTAGAACCCATGCGAATATAGTTTCCATATAATTCATCCCCTTGACCACAATGCTCGTAGGACACCTCAGAGTTCAACTATTAACTCTGATCAGGATGTCCACATTATATTTCAAAATATCAAATTTATCTGATGGATTATCCTGGCCAAGGTTTTGCTATATTGAAATATAGTGATACATTCTTCTTCAACTCTTGGAGTGGTCAATTCCATCTTGATCACACTCCGACTTCATAAGAACTTGATTGTGCCCAGAAGCCTTCCATTGTTGAATTAAAAATTCAGTTAGTCCACTACCAAAGCACAGTGAGTTGCTTGCAAGTCACTGAGGTGATCTCAGGTCTAAGGGATACTTTTACATATATTCCATTAGAGATATTCTCGACAGTAGAATGCTCTAGAGTTGGTCACGTTCAATGATGATGTACCCGTACATCTCACCTATATGCCATACCAGTATCTCCACACTTCTTGGTTAAGATGATAACCAATCTATATGGCATATAGCGACCTATGCTCGATAGATGCTGTTGTCCTAATTAACAGCCTATCATTTGGTCATGAACAAATTTAAGGACTAATCGATAAATTCTCTCTTTATCGAAAGTAAATAGTCCTAAGGACTTCATCACAACAATGGAGTTCATTAAAAGATATAAACTTATGATAAAAAAGATGCCAAATATTTTTATTAATTAATAAATTAATTATAATTATAAAATTGCTCAATCGTTAACAGACTGATGATTGGATTTGGGATATAATTCCCAACAACTCCCACTTGTCCTAAAGCCACTCGGCATAGTATCTAATACCCATCTTTGACTTATGGTTGTCAAACTCCTTGATTGCCAAGGCTTTAGTGAAGGGATCGGCTAGGTTCTCCTTTTCATCAATCTTCTGAAGGTTGATGTCACCACGAACCATAATTTTATGGATCAAACAAAAGTGGTGCAGAATGTGCTTTGTCTGCTGGTGTGCCTTTGATTCTTTTGCTTGAGCTATGGTGCCAGTGCTGTCGTAGTAGAGTAGGACTGGACCATCAATGGAGGGTGCTACTCTGAGCTCGGTGATGAACTTCCTCAACCACATAGCTTTCTTTGCTGCATCTGATGCTGCCATATACTTTTCTTCACAAACAAAGTCATCCACTATATGCTGCTTGGAACTTTTCTAGCGGATGGCTTCACCATTTAGGATAAAGATATACCCAGACACACTTTTGCTGTCATCATGGTCAGATTGAAAGGTGGAGTCGGTAAACCCCACAAGCTTCAGATCTGACTCATCATAAACCATTCATTGGTTCTTAGTATTTCTTAAATACTTAAGGATGATTTTAACCATCTTTCAATGATTTTCTCCAAGGTCAGACTGGTATCTACTCACCACTCTTAGTGAGTATGCCATGTCTGATCTCATACATATTATTGCATACATAATAGATCCCACTGTCGAAGCATATGGGATTCTACTCATACGCTCTCTCTCTTCAGGAGTTATCGAACAATCCTTCTTAGAGAGAAATTTTTTGGTCTATCAAAAGATAGCCCTTTTTGAAATTCTCCATGCTGAACCTCTTCAGCACAGTTTCTATGTTCGTGGATTGAGATATACCAAACATCTTTTTCGATCTATCCCTATAGATCTTCATCTCTAGGATGTAGGATGCTTCACCCAAGTTCTTCATGGAGAACTGTGATGACGATCAGACTTTTATTCCTTGTAGTGTAGGGATATCATTCCTGATTAAGAGAATATTATCCACGTACAAAATAAGAAATACCACTGCTGGATCATTTGTCCATTTGTAAATGTAGGATTCTTCTCCATTCTTAACGAAATCATACATTTTGATCACTTTATCAAAATACATGTTCCTACTCTGAGATGCCTGCTACAATCCATAAATGGATCTCTGAAGCTTGCACACCTTGGACTTATCTATGGATGCGAACCCTTCAGGTTGTATTATATATACTTCTTTGGTCAGCTCTCCATTTAGGAAAGTTGTCTTCACATCTATCTATCAGATCTCATAGTCTAGATGGACAGTAATGGCAAGCATGATCCGAATGGACTTGAGCATTGCCATAGGAGAGAACATCTCATCATAGTCCATACCATAACATTGACGATACCCCTTAGCAACCAGACAGGCTTTATAGGTCTCCACCTTTTCGTCTGCGCCCCTCTTTTTTTTGAAGACCCATTTACACCCAATGGGTTTAACCCCTTTAGGTGGGTCAACTAATGTCCATATATCATTGACCTTTATGGAATCCATTTCAGATCTCATGGCTTCTAGCTATTTCTTAGAGTCGGATCTCTGCATCGCATCCATATAAGTGTTCAAGTCCTCATCATTCTCATCGAGTTCGATGAGATTACCATCCTGGACCAAGAATCCATAATATCTGTCCGGATGGTACGATACTCTATCGGATCATATTAATGGTGCTGGTTCACTAGACTTTGGATCTGATTTGATCAAATCCAACTTAGGTTTAACATTCTATGTTGGACTTTCTACCTGTTGAACTTCATCAAGTTCAACCTTAAAGGCAATAGTTCCTTCACCAAGGAACTTCTTTTTCAAAAAGATTGTCCTAAGACTGACGAAAATTGTTTGTTCATCAGCATGGTGGAAATATTATCTTTTGGTCTCTTTTGGGTACCCTATGAATGTACACTTGTCAGACCTAGGTCCAAGTTTGTCTGTAACTAACTATTTGACATAAGTTGGGCACCCCCAAATTCTAAGGTGTGAAAGTGCTGATTTACGCCCTATCCATATCTCATATGGGATTTTAACTATAGACTTACTTGAAATCCTATTTAATAGATAACAAGCCAATTCGAGTGCATATCTCCAAAAGGATATTGGTAAGCTGGCAAATCCCATCATGGATTAGACCATGTCTAACAAAGTCCAATTTCTTCTTTCAGACACACAATTATGCTATGGTGTTCCAGAAGGAGTCCATTGGAAGAGAATTTCATTCTCTCCTAGATATATGAGAAACTCACCAGAAAGATATTCTCCTCCTCGGTCAGATCGAAGAGTTTTAATACTCTTTCTAATTTATTTTTCTACTTCACTTTGAAATCGTTTGAACATTTCAAAAGAATCCGACTTATGTTCCATCAGATAGACATATCCATATTTGGATAGATCATCTATGAAAGTGATGAAGTAGACATATTAACCTTTGGCACTTGTGCTCATTGGTCCACATACATCAGTATGTACTAGAACTAAGAGCTCATTGGCTCTCTCATCTTTTTCAGTAAAAGGTGACTTGGTCATTTTACCAAGAAGATAGGACTCATAGGTTGGAAGTGATTCACAATCATTGACTTCGAGGATTTTCTCTTGAGTCAACCTGTTTACCCTGTTCTTGTTTATATGACATAGCCTACAGTGCCATAAGTAGATATTTGATACACTATCTAATCTAGGGTACTTGCCAATAGAATAGAATACATTAACAGATTGTGATAACATATATACACCATTATTCAATTATCCATAGAAAGCAGTAACACCATTCATAATGACATTACAAACTTGTTTCTTTATTGAAATTTCATAATTGTTCATGGCCAAAAGACCTACATAAATGATATTTAAAAAAAAACTAGGATAGAAATTATAATCACTAAGAACAATGATATGATATTCAAATACAAGTTTCAAAATTTCTAAAGCTAGAACTAAAACTGATCTTCCATCTCCAACATTTAGAAATCTCTCGCCTTGCTCGAATTTTCTACTGACCTGCAACCCCTGCAATGAATTGTAAATATGGTAAGGACTATCGGTATCCAATACTCAATCAGTAATATCATAAATAGAGAAATTGCAAGGAGTTATCATATAAATACCTTGCCCAACAACAGCTTGCTTCTTTCTCTGCCTGTTCGGATATAGGAAGGTAATGTACTGAGGATAGTTTCTCTTTCAGTGCCCCTACTTCTTACAAAAGAAGCATTTAGCTTGACTCTTATCGGGCTTGATCTTCCTAGTCTGGTCCTGCACTGATGTTCCAGCCTAAACTTGCACCTTCTTTGTTTTCTTTTTGTTCTTCTTTCCTTTCCTAAAGGGTCGAGAACCAGAAGACAAACCTCCCACTAAGTTCACCGACTCTTTATGGAGCTGGTGATCCTTCTCAAAGTTCTGAAGTAACCCCGGTAAGCCATGGTAGTTTACTTCAAGCTTTATCATTTTATAATGAGTAAGGAAAGGGAGATAAAATATTGATAGCGAGTTCAGTATTGCATCTTTCCCAAGTTGTTCATGCAAGAGAAAGTCGAGTTTGCTCAAGCACTCTATCAACTCGATCATATATAGTACATGATCAGTGACAGAGGCTCCATCCTATATTCTGACGTTGAAGATAGCACAACTAGTCTTATGCCTCTCAACATCATCGAGTGTGCCAAAAGAATCCTCCAACATTTGGAGCATTTCATTTGGCTGAGCTATCTCAAACATGCGACTGAACTCATCGCTCATCGCACATCGCAGTCAGCATAATGCAGCACACCGTGGTTCGATCACTGAGCCACTTCTGATAAGTGTCTCTGATTGTTTAATGTGCATTGGCAGTTGGCTCCTCAGGTGCACGATCTATCAGCACATATAGGATCCGTTCATGTTCCAAGACAATCTTCAACTTTCAATACTAGCTATCGAAGTTGGATCCCACCAACTTATCATTATCCAACAATGATCGAAGCGATAGAAAAGTGGCCATGTCTGTATAAAGAAAAATCAAAATCTAATTAGTAATTGATTTATTAAACCTAAAGATTTGGACTTTAATCAAAAGGTTTCTCCCACTATTTTATTCGAATTGATAGTCTCTACATCTAATTCGAGGAATTACCCTAATTTCTTAGTGGGTACTAGAATCCATATAGACTATACACAAGCCCAACTTTGGTTGGCCCATCCATGTATATTTAAAGGTAGATTTATAATCAATTATTTTTCTAAATAATTTTTAGTAATTAAATTTTGCCCCAGGCCCTGATCAGTTGGCTTTGGCCTTCTCAGAAAGGGTCCAGTTAGGTCCAACCATTAACATGACCATACTTGGCCCATCCAACCAATGAATGATCAGGCCCAACTTTGGTTGGCCCACCTGACCACCATTTAGAAAGATGTATCCAAGAGATCATATAATAAATGATAATTCCATCAATCGATAAGCACCAGGCCTTTGGGCCTCTAATGATTATCCAATTGATAGACTCATTATCATCCACTTTAATGGGAGGCTATGATCCAATTATCATATAACTATTTCATTTTAGGAACCTAATAATTTTAGAGAATTTAATTTATAGAAGCAAGTAGGTCAGATTAACCAGCTTATCATGATCCTCCCACTAACTTCATCATGTCAGCTTAAGGAAGATCACTAATAAGCTGGTCTAGGAGCACCTAAATCAGTCAAACTGATTTATCTAACTGACATGGGTCAGCTCGAATAGTTAAGCGATCTGATCAAAACATAATCTCACCAAGAGGCCAGGTAAGTTCGATCAGTGGAAGGGTCCGCTAGGCTTGCCTTAGACACCATCAGAAATGGCCAGGTAAGCAAGCTACCAATTAAAAATCACTGATCTGATTTACCTTAAACACCAACTAGTTTAATTAGTTTCAATTAGATCAACCTAATAGTTCGTGCTAGACCGCATAGCCAAGAATCAAGTCCATCTTAAGTCTTGTTAAACACATGGACTTGGCCAACTATAACTATTGTAATTGATCTAGAGAATCCTTGATCTAATCTAAGATAATAATTAATTAGATTTAGTTAATTTTCTAATTAAGTTCATCCTTTAATGTAATCCTAAGTCTAACCCAATTAATGGACCTAATCCCTACTATCCCATTAACCTAATGTGTTATGATTCATGTCATAGGATCTTCAATTTACAATCCTAAAACCTAATCGAATAACTTCTTAATTCTTAATTAAATTTTGGGCTGAGGGTTGGGGTTTGACTTTTTGAAAATAGTTTTCATATTTGTAAAATATTTTTACAACATGGTTCTATCAATCAAGTTGCATGTTTGATTCATAATCAATATGCAAGTAACACAAACATGAATTTACTTTAGATCTAATCTAAACATGTTCATGTAATTGAAATAGTTTCAATAATAATTAATCATAAATCTTTCTAGATCAAATCTAACATATTTATGAAGATTAAAATTAGATTAAAATATTTTTAATCAGATCCTAAAATTTTTTAGATCTAATTTAAAATTTTATAATCAATATTTTAGATCAGCAAGTACTAGGACAACCTATTCACTATAAGGGATAAACCTTACAGCAGAACAACCTTATGGCAGTCCGTGCAATCTAAAATATTTTATTTTTAGATCTAAAATTATTTTAAATCTATCAAATTATAAATAAAATTATATTAAATTTAATAAATTTATGATTAGAGTCAGATCATCACGAACTAGGACAACCTATTCATTGTAAGGGATAAACCTTACAGCAAGACAACCTTATGGCAATTCATGAGATCTATTTTTTTTTTTAATTTTAGATTTAATAATTAGATTATAAATTAGATCTAATCTAAAAAATAATCTAAATATATATAAAAATTATGTAATAACAACCTTACTCTGATACCAATTGAAGGAACCAGATCTAGGGTTTTACAGGTAGATCTTGAAAACTTTTTCAAGATCTTACAGCGAAAGACTTAAATAAATCAAATATTTATTTAAATAAATATATAAATATCTAGATCTTAGATCTATTACATGATCAAGACATAATATTAAATCAAAAATTCAAATCAAATAAGAAAGTAAATGGTTGATCAAATCAACCTAGATCTACACTACATCAAATGCAAGTATGAAATTAATAGGTCAGATCTATTACCTAAGAAAGTTAAACATTCTAACTTTTTGATCCAAGCTTGAGGATGAAGTCATGAGCTACACATGCACCTGGCCTCTAAGAGTCATCCACACGAGCCTACAATCTCTGATCTGAAGTTTGATGCAGGAAATCAGCACAGCATGCTAGTACTGTGCTGATGCTTCTTCAATGGTCGATCTGATGCTCCCTTCTTCAAAATTTAGACTCTTCAAAATATGAGAAGAAAGATGAGAGTTTACTGATCTAAGGATCTCTCATAAAAAAACTAAAAAAAATGGAGAAGAGATTGAAAATAAAATAGCCCTAGAAGAAGACCCTCTTCTTCTTCTCTTTTCTCTCACCTAGACACCTAGTTTGGTGCCTATGGAGCCCCCATGCCCAAGAACCATCTTCCTCTAATTTTTGCACACCCCAAACCTCTCCAAAGATTTATATTTCATGAAAAAATTAGAATAAAATTTGTTCAATAAATAGAGAAAAAGAAGAGTCTAAGTTAGATCAATATCCTAGACTAGGAATATCCAAGCATGGGAAGTTGTTGGGGCACCCAACTCTTAGGTGCCTCCTCCACAATTATTGATGTGGGCCAGCAAGGGAGGGTGCATAGAAAAAGAGATTATTTTCATGGAATAAGAGAAGAATTAATTAAAAAAGGAGGTGGCACTCAAGGGAAGGTGTTTTGGTCAACAAGGATTCTATCTCATAGAATCCTAAGCAAAACTAACTCCTCTTTTGACTTGGTCTTCCAACAAATTTCCTTATGAGAAAAGGAGGAGAGAAAGGGAGCATGAGAAGCCATGGAAGTGGAGAATTTTCATGTAAGAAACAAAACAAAAAGGGAATGGGACGTGAGGATTACGTGGCACAAGTGATAGGGAGTCCTAGTCACACTAGGACTTCTGTTTTGACTTGATGAAACAAGATCTTTTAACCAAATAAAACCAAGATTAAACCAACCCAATTAAATAAAGCCCTAACCCATTTAAGAACTTAATTAAATTAAATTAAATTAAATTAAATTTTGATTTATTTTCTAATCAAATTAGAAAATTGGGTTAATCCGAGTCCTAGTTAGACTAGGACTAGTTCTTCCTTGCACTTGGCTTATCCAATAAATCAATTAGACTTGATCCAATCAAGTTCAAACTAAATCTAATTAAATTATATTTAATTAGACTTAATCTCAATCTATCGACTTAATCAAATTAAGCTAATTAGTAATTCAATTACTAATCAATCCTCCTACAACACTTGCACTAGATTAAACACCAAGCATATTGATTGTTTAACCCTAAAATAATTCTAATCGTTGATCAACCATCTGATCAGATCATAAGCTCTAATGTGTGTGACCTCATAGGTCTGAACTTAAGTCAGTAGCATAAAAATAAATTTTTATACCAATCGAAGTGACCATCTAATAATGATACCCGACGATCAAATAGGTCGAAGATATAGAACACCATCCTTAGCACCCATGCGGATATAGTTTTCATATAATTCATCCCCTTGATCACAATGCTCATAGGACACCTCAAAGTTTAACCATCAACTCTAATCAAGTTGTCCACATTTTATTTCAAAATATTAAATCCATCTGATGGATTACCCTGGCCAAGATTTTGCTATATTAAAATACAGTGATACATTTTTCTCCAAATCTTGGAGTGGTCAATTCCATCTTGATCACACTCCGACTTCACAAGTACTTGACTATGCGCAGAAGCCTTCCATTGCTAAATTAGAAATTCAATTAGTCCGGTACCAAAATATAGTGAGTTGCTTGTAAGTCACTGAGGTGATCTCAGGTCTAAGGGATACTTATACTTATATCCCATCAGAGACATTCTCAACAGTAGAATGCTCTGGAGTTGGTCACGTTCAATGATGATGTACCCATATATCTCACCTGTATGCCATACTAATATCTCCACACTCCTTGGTTAAAAGGACTACCAACCTATATGGCATATAGCGACCTATGCTCGGTAGACACTGTTGTCGTAATTAACAGTCTATCATTTGGTCATGAATAAATTTAAGGACTAATCGATAAATCCTCTCTTTATCGAAACTAAACAGTCCGAAGGACTTCATCACAATAATGAAGTTCATTAGAAAATATAAACTTATAATGAAAAAGATGCCAAAATAATTTTATTAATTAATAAATTAATTATAATTATAAAATAGCTCAACCATTAACAGACTAATGATTGGCTTTGGAATACAATTCCCAACAAATTTATGTGAAATAAATGAAGGTAGATGGCGTCAAAACACTTCCATGTGCCACATGTCTTAAGCGTATAAACAAAAACCTCATGCACCAAGAGAGAGAGTCTCTAGCATGTGGGTTGCTTTTAGATGATGCTTAGACCCTGATCATCAAGCCAAAGATCAACCCAATCAGTTACCCAAATTTGATTTGACTTAAATTGGATTTAATTAGCTAAAATCAGAATCCAATTCAAATCTGATTCGAATCTAGGTGCTAGGATTTGCAATATGTGCTAGCATATTCAACCTGCAAACATGATCTAATCCAATTAGACCCTTGATCAATTTTTCTTGTGTGTAACCCCTTGAGTTCTACATCTAGCCAGTAGTGGATCCAGGTGCAATTTGACCTAATTTGGTTAGAACTCAACCAAACCAATTTAGGTCAAAACTAGCTAACCCGATTCGATCAATTAGAAAACTTTCTAATTAGCAATCAAATTAAACACTTTAATTTGATCGAAGCTACAAGATAAGATTGACGTCTAGCAACATATCATGTCTACCCAAAAGATATAGAATTTTGATAGAAATATTAAAAATATCCGTCAGTGGAAAGTTACCATGCAACAGGATCCTTCAATCATCCTTTATCCCAAATATGACTATGGATATGGAATCATGTCAAATCCATTTTTCATATTCATTTTTTCTTCTAATTATATGATGATGATTCGATTAATGAAATATTAGAAACTATTTCTAATTTTCATCATATTTTGATCAAAGTCTTCCTAAATCATCATTTGATTGAAGCAAGTAAGATGTGATCTCCTCTTACTAGGAGTGATCGGTTCCTTGTTGACCTACTCATGACCTCCATATGCAATCCACCATATCCAGATCATCCCATACATGACTAAGTCATGAATGAGTATGAACCAAAATATGGATTCATGTATACAAGATTCTATGGTAGTCTCAGGTCAAAACATTTGTTGCCCAGCAAGACAACCCACGAGGAGGGGGGGGGGGTGAATTGAATTTTTCATAACTTAAAACAAGTTAGGTGCTATTTTTCAAAAACAAGTGATGTAATAGTGTATGCTTTAGTTCTAAGTATGCAGAAATATAGAAATGTAAATGCAATGGAATGAAGTAAATAAGGCAATCACAAATAATAGAAAATTTATAGTGGTTCAGTGCTCCTTGCACCTACGTCCACTTTCCAAGGCCCACTTGAAAATTTCACTATAATCTCTCCAAGATTACAGTCGGATAGTTTTCCAAGGCTCACTAACCAAAATCTAGTTGATTTTTACACCAGCTCACCAACCACAACCAACTCCTAAGTCAACCCTTGGTTTATAATCTAATTTTCAGGCTTGGATAAGCCTTCCCCTTGCTTCAAAACCCTATTGAAGCTAAGTTACAAGAAAGAGAAAAGTTGAACAACAAAAATGACAAAATTCCTTCTTTGATGAGCAAATAAATGGATGAAGCTTTTTGAAATCTTCTTGGAGGGAGGATTTTGAACTGTTTGAGCTTGTCTTCTTGTAGAATAGAATCACTTGATTTGATATTTTTAGAGTTGGGAGTGGAATGCTCTCTTTTGGACTCTTTCTCTTCACTTTTTGATTCCTTTCAATGATCTTATGTTCATGCCTCTTCCTCTAGGTGTTTTGTAGGTGATTTTTCATATTTGGAAGGTTGGAGAACCTTATTTGATCATTGGAGAAGCAAAAATAACCGTTTGAACTCAATTTGTACAGTTCTGGACAGTCTGCAAAAACTAACCATTGGAGATCGAGTCGAACCTCGAGTCAACTCAAGCCTCAGCTCGAGGCCTTTTGCTCCACTCGTTCTTCTACTCGAGACTTTTTACTCTTCTTGATCCTCAACTCATGGACCTCGAGTCAACTCGAGCTTCCGCTCGAGATTGTGCCCAACTTTGCTTCAAAATTATCATTTTTTGTATTTCTCCTAAGACTTCAACTCGGAACCTCAAGTCGACTCGAGCCTTTGCTCGAGATCTTGTTCCAAAATCACTATTCTCTAGATTTTCACTGAGACTTCGACTCGAGAACCTCGAGTCGACTTGAGCCTCCATTTGAGACTGTTCCTTCTGAAACTTCTGCATGCCAGTCTGTGTATCAGCTCGAGCTGAACAACGAGTCGAACCTCGAGTCGACTCATGGGCTTCTTATGCTGAAAAATTTTAGTTTGCCCAACAGTTTTTCTCTTGAATTTTGATTTTGAGATATCTTTTTTAAGTCTTGTTTTAGGTGTGATTTATGCTCCAAATGCCTCCAACTCTTCCCTATCAATTTCCAAACGCACTTATATGGATGTTTCATTTGGTACTTTAAAATGCATCTTGAAACATGATCTCAACAACTTCGTTAGTTCAAATATATACTCAAATATTTTGTTACTCATCAAAATCAATCCTTGGAGTCAACAATCTCCTTCTTTTTGATGATGATAAAATTTTGAGTATATGAGTGAGAAATGTGCAATAACAATGCATTAAGGATATTTTCAACAGATTAATGATTTAATCCCTTTTGTATCTTCATATTTGGTTTTCCCTCAATTTATGCTTGCATTTTTAATATGTCTTTTCAATTCAAGGTTAATTTTTCTGCTTATTCTCATTTGAATGGTAAATTGTCAGCATATATCCATATGTGTGTGCCAAGCATTAGTATTAAACAATCATACATAGAGTGTGTATCATGGCACAAACTCCAAACTTATAATGCACATCATATATGCTGAAAATTTCAGTCCTTAACATATTCATACTTAACACATTCAAGCTGAAAATTTTCACCTTAATACATTTTTGTTGAAAATTTTAGATTTAACACATTCAAAGTGAATGAATAGTGGATGAATTTTAACATATTCAAAGTAAATGAATTCATGCTCATATACATATTACTCTCCCTTTTTGTCATTAATCAAAAATATAAAGTTAAGACAAATGTTCAGAATGAGTGTAAGAGTAAGTTATCATGAGTTTCATTGCATTAACAAAATGAGTGTGTTAAGCCACCAAAACACACTTTGATACAATAAAACATCAAGTTCAAAGCAAGACCAGGGTAAACAAATTTACATCTATAACTACCAAGTACATAGAGTCAAATACAAATACAGAGTTAAATACAACCATATGCTCCTAATACATAGATCTAAGTACAAGAAGTGGACAGGCACTAGAGTCTATGAGGCTACTCATCATCAGATGAAATCTTTAATGTCTAGGATGAGGCTCGTGAGGTAGGTCTGGCTCTCCTGCTCCTAGTCCTAACAAAAGGTTTGGCTACCTACGAGGAAAGAGGCCTTCCACGTGTGTAGACTCTAAGTGGTGGTCTGCTCTCACTTATGGATACCTGGGTGGTTTGACCAGGTGACATAGGTGGAGGAGGTGGAGGTTGAGGCATGGCTATCCTAGCCACGGCATTTACTGCTGCTGCTGCTGGTATCGCACCTGAAGTGAGTTTCTCTATTTTTTTAATCAAACTGCCCATGGCTTCAAGTACCAAAATGATGCCTTGCTGCTGTGCCTGACCTAAACTGTTGATCGCTGCCATCATCTCAGTGCCTCTAGGCTCAACTCTCCCTTTGAGCCGAGCAAGCTCCTTAGTAATACTGGTGTGATCAGTGGGTGTGCTATGTGCGTGATCCCTCTGCTACAGAGTAGTAAGCCTCTGAGAAATAATCCTCATCTCGATCTGTACAATCTCTACTCTCTCAGATAATTTCTAAATCTCTCTACTGACTCTGGTAGATATCATATCTGTCAGTCTCTCCATAGATGCAAAGTCAGCAGCTGGTGTCTGTGGGAACCTCCCCGTGGGTGGAGCTCGAGGTGTCATAGGTGTATCGAGGTTAGTGTCAAGTGCATCTCAGGCTGCCAATGGAGTAGAGGGCTCTCCTGCCTCTACAACTCTGGGCGCTCTCCTCTCTTGACCAAAAATGTTCTTGACCTATCTTTCATTTTCTATGTGATACTGCATTTTGGTCAAGGCTCTCATGTCATATACATCATAGTGAGACTGCTTCTTACTTGCTTCACTCTCTAGTGACACTCCAGCAGTCTCAAAGATCCTAGTCAGGGCCATGCCATAGGGTAAACACACTTTATTTCTAGATGCTGCCTCTCTCATTTGATGCATCATAATGTTAGGTAGATTTATCTGAGTTCCCTGAACCATCAAATATATCATGCATAGCTCCCTTTCAGACACAAAGTCATGTCTACCTAATTTCGGAATAAAAATCCCACTGATGATATGATGAAGAACTCTCATTTTCATTGATAGTGTGGATACCAGTACATCTCCTATAATATCATCCCTACCTATAATCAGTCTCAAACCCCTCTTTTTGTCAGATAATTTATCGGGCACAAAACCTTCTTTTGTGATACCAAAAATCTGAGCCAAACTCTCCTCAATTACTTCAATTTGTATATCTTTGACTATGCTTACAATTTCAAAAAATCCCCTTTTAAGATTTTTATAGAACTCTCTAACCAACTTAGGGTACATGAGGATATCCATTATGCAGAAATTTCTCCACTCCATCCTACCAATCCAAGTCCCAATAGAAAAATTATAACTTTCAAAGAAATCAAAATCAATTCTCCTCCCCATTGTAATGGCTCTAATGGCCATCCTACCAATAGGTGAAGGTGGTGGAGGAGGTGAGTTCGGTATACCTTGATCCTGTTGGGGTTCTTTCTGAATGAGTTCTTCCTGAGTGGATTCGCCTATGGTAGGAAAGCAAGCAGACACTGTTAGATTGAGTTTGGGGGGATGATAGGCCCTCAGCTCACCAAGATGAAGAATCCCTAGGGCATCACGAATAGTCACGGGTCCATTTTAATCATCTGTGGTCCTGACCCTCAAGTCGACTCATGGTTTTGAACTAGTTTGCTCAAGTCGACTCGAGCAATAGTTCTAAAACTTCTAGAGTTTCAGAGGAGATTTGATATTTAGATAATATTTAGTTATTTCCTAAATATTGATTATTAATTTTGTAGATAAGATTTTAATTCTTTTATGTTTAATTTGATTTACTTGGAGATTTGGAGAATGAAATTTAATCAGGTTGGTAGCATAGTCCTAAGTCTCTCCTAATAATACTAATTTTTTCTTCACTCAGGGGTTTTATGAATATGTCAGCTAATTGTTTATCAGTACTAATAAATTCAAGCACCACATCATTATTTTGTATATGATCTCTTATGAAGTGATGTCTTATCTCAATATGTTTGGATCTTGAGTGTTGAATTGGATTCTTGGTTAAATTGATTGCACTTGTGTTGTCACATCTTATGGGTATCATATTAAGTTTGAATCTAAAATCTTCTAATTATTGCTTAATCCAAAGAATTTGTGCACAACAGCTCCCAGCAGCTTTATATTCGACCTCAATCATTGAAAGTGCTACTAAGTTTTGTTTCTTACTAAAACAAGAAATTAAATTTACTCCTATGAATTGACGTGTACCACTAGTGCTTTTCCTATCAAGTTTGCATCCAGCAAAACCAGCATTAGAGTAACCAATTAATTCAAATTAAGATGCTCTATCATACCATAGTTCTATATTAAGTGTCTCAGATAAGTATCTAAAGATTTTTTTGACAGCAAGCAAATATGATTCTCTAAGGTCGGATTGATACCTAGCACACATGTAAACACTGAATACTATATCTGGCCTACTTATAGTAAGATAAAGAAGTGAGCCTATTATATCTCTATATAATTTTAAATCTACTTTCTTACCTTTCTCATCTTTGCCAAGTTTGTAGGATGTACTCATTGGTATGTCAATTAGTCTTGAACTCTCCATCCCAAACTTCTTGAGTATTTTCTTTGTATATTTTATTTGGTTGATAGAGATTCCCTCTTCATTTTGCTTGATTTGGAGTCCGAGAAAAAAGTTTAACTCTTCCATCATGCTCATCTCGAACTCATCCTGCATTAGCTTAGCAAATTCTTGACAAAGGATTTCATTAGTGGCACCAAAAATAATATCATCCACATAGATTTGTGCAACTAATAGATTCTCATCTTTTCTTCTTAAGAACAAGGTTTTATCAATATTTTCTCTAGTAAATTCATTATCTAGTATGAATTTATTTAATCTTTCATATCAAGAACATGGGGCTTGTTTTAGACCATATAGTGCTTTATGTAATTTGAATACATGATTTGGAAGTGCATGATTTTCAAATCTAGATGGTTGTTCAACATATACTTTTTCTACTACATAACCATTAAGAAATATATTTTTTATATCCATTTGGTATAATTTAAAGTTCATGAAATATGCAAAAGCAAGCAATAGTCTAATGGCCTCTAATCTAGCTATAGGGGCAAAGATTTCATCAAAATCAATGCCTTCTTCCTGATTATATCCTTTTGCTACAAATCTAGCCTTACTTTTTATAATGATTTCATGTTCATCCAATTTGTTTCTATATACCCATTTAGTTCCAATTATTGGGTGGTCATTTGGTCTATCGACTAGGGTCCATACTTTATTTCTTTCAAATTGATTTAATTCTTCATGCATGGCATCTATCCAATATGGATCATTTTTCGCTTCTTCTATTGATTTAGGTTCAATTTATGAAATAAAAGCTATGTAATTATTTATATTTCTAAAATAAGATCGTGTTCTTATCCCTTATGATGGATTACCGATTATAAGATCTTTAGGATGTCCATGTGCACACCTCTATTCTTTTGGCAGCTCCTCTCTTGGACTGTGAGAGGATTCTTTATTCTTCTCTTCTTCATTATTTTGAGGTGGAGCATCCTTGAGTGTTAGATTGTCCATCTTGTCATGAAGATTTTCTACATCCTCATCTAAAGCATCTTCTTTTCTAACAGATTTATTATTATATTCATTAAAGATAACATGAATTAATTCTTCAATAACGAGAGTTCTCTTATTGAAAACTCTATATACCTTGCTTGATGAAGAGTATCCTAAGAAGATACCTTCATTGGACTTGGCATCAAATTTTTCAAGGTTATCTTTTTCATTATTAAGTATGAAGCATTTGCAACCAAACACATGAAAATAGTTGATATTTGATTTTCTATCTTTCCAAAGTTCATATGGGGTTTTTTTTAAAATAGATCTTATTAGAACATGATTTAATGTGTAACATGTAGTATTTATTGCTTTAGCCCAAAAATATCTTGATAAATTACTTTCACACAATATAGTTCATGCCATTTCTTTTAGTGTTTAATTTTTTCTTTCTACTACTACGTTTTATTGTGGGGTTCTAGGTGTTGAAAAATTATGATTAATTTTTTTTATTACAAAAATTCTTAAAGTGTTGATTTTCAAATTCTGTACCATGATCACTATGTATGCAAACTATTGATGTATTCTTTTTATTCAAAATCTTTTGATAAAATTTAAAAAATGCATTGAAGGCTTCATCTTTTTGTGCTAAAAATATTATCCAAGTGTATCTTGAAAAATCATCTACAATTATAAGACCATACTTTTTACCTCCTAGACTAGTGGTCCTTGTGGGTCCAAACAAATCCAAGTGTAGCAATTCTAAAGGTCTAGAGGTTGAAATCATTCCTTTTGGTTTAAAAGAATTCCTAGTTTGCTTTCTAAATTGATATGCATCATAAATTTGATTCTTTTTAAAACTTAGTTTTGGTAATCCTCTTACAAGATCTTTCTTAATTAATTTTGAGAGTAAGTTCATACTAGCATGACCTAATCTATGATGCCACAACCAAATAGTTTCATTGATCTTGGCATCCATTGCCACTAGACATTGACCATTCTTCATGTGTAGATCATCAAGATCTACCATATAGACATTGTTATGTCTATGTTCTATGAACATGATACCATTGTTAGTTGGATTAGAAACAATACATAATAGAGATTCAAAAGTTACTTTGAATCCCTTAACACAAAATTTACTAATGCTAAGCAAATTATGTTTCAACTCATCAACTAACAACACATTTTGAATAGAAGTAGAAGGAATGATACGAATGTTACCGATGCCAATGATACGTCCCTTTCTATTGTCACCAAATATAACTACTCCTTCTTTAGGCTCAAAAGTGATAAATTGAGATTTATCATCCATCACGTGCCTTGAACAGCCACTATCAAGATACCAAAGCCTTTTCTTATCTCAAGCTGCAAGACACTCATACATAAGAAAATCAAGTTGAGTTTTTAGGTACCCAAATCATCTTGGATCCTTTGGGGTTAGTGCTCATTGTTCCTTTTAGAATCCAAACTATTTTAACTATTTTTCTATTTAATTTTTTGAAATTGCGTGCATAAGACTGATGACCAATTTTGCCACAATAAAAATATGAGATATTTGAGGTAGATTTGATAAGGCTTTAACAAATAGATTTTTGAATAGTTTTTGTTTCTTATGAGGTTTAAATCCTAATCCAGCCTTGTTAGAAATAGCTCTTTGCTCATTTAGTAGCATATTTAATTTTTCAAAACTATAGGTAAATATTTCTACAAATGGTTTGATTTTTGCTAGTTCATCATTCAATTTTTGATTTTCATTAGTAAGCAAATTCAATTTTTTAAGAAATATTTTTTTTCATGAGTAAGTTCTGAATTTAACTTTCTCAAGTCTTTATTTTTCAAAGTTACTTTCTTATATTCAGCCATAAGTTCAGAAAAAGCCTCTTGTAACTTATCAAAAATAAAATCTAAAGAGTGTTCAGCATTTACCTCCTCATGATGTGCCATCAGGCAAAGGTTGACTTCTTCTTGTGATTCTTCCTTGGAGCTAGAGTCCTCACTATCACTCCAAGTGGCCATCACCTTCTTCTTGAGCTTTTTGGATGATTTCTTGAGAAGGGAGTAGTCCATCCTAAAGTGGCCAGATTTCTTGCACTCGAAGTAAATTGGTAGCTCCTTCTCTTTCTCCTTACTTGGTTTACCTTTAAAGGTCTTCTTCTTGAATCCTTGCTTCTTCTTTCTCATAAACCACTTAAACTTTTTTGCAATCATGGCCAAGTCTTCTTTTTCCTCCTCTTCATTGGATTCCTCACTCTCATCATTCTTGGGAGTAGTTGTCTTAAGAGCTATGGTCTTTTTCTTCTTGGTTTCCTCCTCCATGTTTTGCCTCATATTCAATTCATGAGTCATTAAGGACCCAAGAAGCTCTTCTAATGGTAGCTTGTTGAGGTCTTTTGCTTCTTGGATGGCGGTGACTTTTACTCCCAAGCTTTCGAAAGTGACCTAAAAATTTTACAAACAAGCTCACTATTAGTGTAGGATTTATCCAAGCTTTTCAAACCATTGATAATATTGATAAATCTAGTAAACATTTCAGAAATAGACTCATTTGATTCTATTTTAAATAATTCATATCAATGGACAAGTATATTTATTTTAGACTTCCTTACTTGATTGGTACCCTCATGGGTAACCTCTAACCTATCCTAAATCTTCTTGGCCGAAGCACAAGTAGAAATTCTATTAAATTCATTAGGGTCTACTGCACAATATAGGACATTCATGGCCTTAGCATTTAATTTTATCATTTTCATATCATGCTTATCCCAATCCTCTTCCAATTTGGGAACATCATTATCCTCTATTTTGATTATGACAGTGTGTGGGCCTTTGATTGTCACTCTACAAAGTTGATAATCAAGTGCTTGAATGTAAATACACATGCGTGCTTTTCAATAAGTATAATTTATTCCATCAAACAAGGGTGGATGGTTGGTCGATTGCACTTCGACAAGGGATGTACTCATATGGATTGTCATTTGATCTTAACTCTTGATTGTTAAATCAAATGAAGTACCAAGCTCTGATATCACTTATTATTCAGTAAGACAACCCAAGGGGGAGGGATGAATTGGATTTTTCAAAACTTAAAAAAGTTAGGTGCTATTTTTCAAAAATAAGTGATGTGATGGTGTATACTTTAGTTCTAAGTATGCAGAAATGTAGAAATGTAAATGCAATGGAATGAAGTAAATAAGACAATTACAAACACTAAAAAATTTATAGTGGTTCGGTACCCCTTGCACCTACGTCCACTCCCCAAGGCCTACTTGAAAATTTCACTATAATCTCTCCAAGATTACAATCGAATAGTTTTTCAAGGCTTACTATCCAAAACCTAATTGATTTTTACACCGACTCACCAACCACAACCAACCCCCAAGCTAACCCTTAGCTTATAATCCAATTTTTAGGCTTGAATAAGCCTTCTCCTTAGCTTCAAAATCCTATTGAAGCTAAGTTACAAGAAAGAGGAAAGTTGAACAACAAAAATGAACAAAAAGCTCCTTTGATGAGAAAATAAGTTGATGAAGCTTTTTGGAATCTTCTTGGAGGGAGGATTTTGAACTATTTGGGCTTATTTTCTTGTAGAATGGAATCACTTGATTTGATGTTTTTGGAGTTGGGAGTGGAATGCTCTCTTTTAGACTCTTTCTCTTCATTTTTTTATTCCTTTCAATGATCTTATGTTCATGCCTCTTCCTCCAGATGTTTTGTAGGCAATTTTCCATGTTTGGGAGGCTGGAGAATCTTATTTGACCATTGCAGAAGCAAAAATAACTGTTTGAATCCAATCTACATAGTTCTGGACAGTCTGTAGAAACTAGCCATTGGAGGTCGAGTCGAATCTCAAGTCAACTCAAGCCTCAGCTCAAGGCCTTTTGCTCTACTCGTTCTTCTACTCGAGACTTTTTACTCTGCTCGATCCTCAGGTCGTGGACCTCAAGTCGACTCGAGCTTCCACTCAAGATTGTGCCCAACTTTGCTACAAAATTATCATCTTCTATATTTCTTCTGAGACTTTGACTTGAGAACCTCGAGTCGACTCGAGCCTCTGCTCGAGATCTTGTCCCGAAATCACCATTCTCTAGATTTTCGCTAAGACTTCGACTCGAGAATCTTAAGTCAACTCGAGCCTCCGCTCAAGACTGTTTCTTCTGAAACTTCTGCATACTAGTCTGCGTATCAACTCGAGCTGAACAACGAGTCGAATCTCGAGTCAACTCATGGACTTCTTATGCTGAAAAATTTTAGTTTGTCCAACAATTTTTTTCTTGAATTTTGGTTTTGGGATATCTTTTTCAAGCCTTATTTCAGGTGTGATTTATGCTCCAAATGCCTACAACTCTTCTCTATCAATTTCCAAATGCACTTATATGGATGTTTTATTTGGTACTTTAAAATGCATCCTAAAACATGATCTCAACAACTTCAATAGTTTAAATATATACTCAAATATTTTGTTAACCATCAAAATCAATCCTTGGAGTCAACAATATTACATGCACAACTCCTACTATGAGAACCATCTATTGATATGTTGATAAGACTCCATTAGATATTCTCGAGTTAGATCAATTTAGTGAACTCATTCTCTAATGAGCACCTACACATCCTTGTATTAGTATCATACACAAGTGATTGTGAGATCAATCACCCTCTCCATCAAGCATACATAGGATGTGCCAGTCTCACCAGAAATATTTATCCCCAACTCAATATTCTATCGATAAGAAATATTTAAAACTAGGATTTTAAGATTTTAGATCTCACTGGTATGATCTCATTATAACCCTAAAATCATAGCCCTAATTTATGAGATTCATCATAATATATAATTAAGATACAGCATATGATGAAATAAATACCTTTATTAATATCAACTATCATTACATGAGTTTAGAAGATAAAAGAATAGCCCATCAAAGTACATATTTCAATTAGCTTGAGGGCATATTTCTTTTAGAATCTTTAATTCATAGAGCTTGGCTTTATCTTTTTCATGCACTGTGAATAGACTCTCCAGAGTGCCTTTCAAAGAAAGAATCTCCTGTGAGTCTTTGCTCGAGTCAGCTTGAACTTTATCCGATAATTATTGCTGAAGTCGAACGATCTCATCTTCAGCCTTTCAGAGTTTATGTTGAAGGTCAGCAACTTGGCCACACCAACCTCACCTATAATCATTATATGAGTCTTCGATTACTTATAACTGGCCCTATAATTTAGAGAACCTTTTCGATCAATCTCAGCCATACTCAGTCCAATTGGTGGACTATGCTGTGAAAGAGCAAGGATGGTTCTCCCAAGGCTTAGGAGATCATGAAGGAGTCAAGATAGTGGCTCCTAGAGGCTTGGATTAGTTGAAGTTGTATTAACTGAGAAGGAGGGCTGATACACTATCGAGCTGGCTTGGATATAGGTTGAGCTGGCTCAGGATGAGATTGAGCTAGCTCAGGCCAAAATTGAGCTAGCTCTCTCAGACAAAAAGAAAATATATTTTCAGAAATCTATGGCTTGGCAGGCAGTCGAGCTGGCTTGAGTGTTTGCCTAGCCAGCTCGGACAGGCGGACAGATGAGCATGAGTTTTCTTGTTTGATCTTGGATTGAATCTAATCCAAGGGGTCTTAAGGCCTAAGTTAAGAGGTCTTAAGATGGCTAACTTATGTATAGGGCTGAGTCTTTGTCCTAGGGATGAGAGCATACAAGACATGGACTTGGATGAGTGCTTTCTTATATGAGTTAGCCTAAGAGAGTTTTTTAGGACTAGGTCATGTTGACTTAGAACTTTTATATATACTTTGTACATGTAATATTTTTAACAAGAAAAGAATAGAAATCTCTTTTCTTCCTGAAAACCCTACTCCTCTCTCTCTCTGGATTTGTCTTTCATCCTTCTCTTGGTGTCTATTCATCAGGGCTGCCACCTCCTTCTAGTTAGAAGTTTTCTTGGTTGTTGATATAGATCTTCTAATCTTTGATGAATCGATCATTATAATTTGTATTAGAGCTTAGATCATGTGGAGGAAGAAGAAGATCATAGAAGGAAGAGATTTACAAAGGCTGAAGTCTCAATAGGATCCTATCGAGGTATTTCTCATCTATCTTGATGATTTTGCTGTTGTGTGACTTAGATCCAATCATGGAAAATAGCATAAATATAGATTTTGAGAAGTTTGATGGAAAATAAAACTTTTCCATGTGGAAAGTTCATGTAGAGGATCTTCTTGTGTAGAATGAATTAGATTAAGCCTTGGAGAATAGGTTGGAAGAGATGATAGATCGATAATGGATGTCGATGAAGAAACAGGCTTGTTCTGCAATTAGAGGATATTTGGCAAACTCAACCCTCTATTCGGTGCTAGAAGAGAAAACCTCTAAAGGACTTTGGTCAAAGTTGCAGGATCTTTATATGAGAAAGAACATATGCAACAAACTTATATTGAAGAAGAGGTTGTATAGCCTTCGCATGGTTGGAGGTGGAGATGTCCTCAGTCACATATAGTTGTTTGATCAAGTAAGCAATAAATTATTGAATGTTGGGGTAAAGATGGAAGAGGAAGATAAATCATTGCCATTACTTTGTTCACTGCCCCCTTCTTATGATCCGCTAGTCACGACACTACTCTATAGGAAAGAGATACTGTATTATCAAGACATTGTCTTGGTGCTGTATACAAATAAGCGGAGAGAGAAGATGATCAAGGATGGTGTTCCTTAGGAGGGTTTGACTGTAGGGGAGAGATCTGGAAGAGGAAGGATAAGAGAAAAATCAAAAGGGTGATCAAAGTCCTAGAAAGAGAAAATAAGTAAAGTGTTACAAGTGCAATGAGATTGAGCATTATCATCATGATTGCCCACAGTTGAAGAATCAAAAGGTAGAAAATGAAGGATCAGATTCTCTGAGTATGGTTGCTAATCAGGAGGTGGATGATGACCTCTTGGTGGTGTCGAATGGTCACAGGCAAAGCATAGAAGTTTGGACCCTGGATTTAGCCTGTTCGTATCACTATACCCCAATCGGTCTTGGTTTTCTACATACACTGAGATCGATGAGGGGAGTGTGACACTAGGGGATAATCATCCTTGTAAGGTTGCTGATATTAGGATAATTAGGATGAGGATGTTTGATGGGATGGTGCAGACTCTTATGAATGTGAATAATATCTTGGAGCTAAAGAAGAATCTTGTGTCATTGGGCTACCTGGAGCGGAGTGGCTATAGCTTTAGCAGTCATGCTAGGAGTGGAGTATTGAATATCTCCAATGGAGCCATGATAATGATGAGGGGTAGAAGGCTAAAAAATAATCTCTACAAGATGGAGGGATCTATGATGATTGGAGGATCCGATATAGCTGCAGCAATATAGGATCAGGAGGCTTATCGGTTGTGGCATTATCGTCTGGACCACATGGGAGATAAAGGGCTAAAAAAGCTGATTGAAAAGAAACTAATATCTGATCTGGATAGAGGAGTTTCTGAGCTTTGTGAGCCATGCCAGATGGAAAAATAGAGGAGAGTTCATTTTGTAGTTAGCATACCCTGCATGGCAACCCCATTGGATCTAGTTCACATGGATGTGTGGGGACCGGCTCCGATTTCAGCCAGAAATGAAGCAAGACACTTCATGACCCTGATAGATGATTTCTCAAGAAATGTTTAGGTCTATTTTATGAGGGAGAAATCAGAAGTCTTCACCAAATTCAAAATTTGGAAGGTTGAGGTGGAGAAGGAACAGGGCAGAAGTGTGAAGTATTTGCGGTCTGACAATGACGGAGAATATAATAGCAAGGAGTTCCAAGTTTTTTGTGAGGAGTGTGGCATCAAAAGACACTTCTCGATGAAGAAGACTTCTCAGCAAAATGGGGTGGCTGAGAGAATGAACAAGACCCTTATGAAGAAAGCAAGATGCATGAGGCTACAAGTAGGGCTTCTTAAGGTGTTCCGGGTAGATTCAGTGGATGCAGCCTGCTATCTAGTGAATTGGACACCTCACACTAGGTTAGATGGAGAAATTTTAGAGGAAAAATGATTTGAAAGGAGTATAAACCTGAACCATCAAAGGGTGTTTGGGTGCATGGCATTTGTGCACATTGGTGCTGGTGAGCGGAGCAAATTGGATGCCAAGGCAAAGAAGATGGTGTTCTTGGGATATCCATAAGTTGTTAAGGGGTACCGACTGTAGGATCCATTGGAGAAGAAGGTCGTCATTAGTAGGGATATGGTCTTTGATGAAAACTCAGTTCTACATAGACGAGGTGGCATAGAAGGATAGCAGGAGCAGCAAATTGTCCAGTAAGGCAGCGCTGACAACTAATTTCTTATTCTATTTTTCCACTTACAGATGCATGGAGAAGACTTGAGTTTTAGGTGGAGGATTCTTCAAAGAAATCTCCATAAGTGGAAAGGACTGAAACAGGGGTTAGAAGTCAGGAAGACTAGTGAGAGTGAGCTGGATCAAGGACCGACATCAGCATTGCGCTACACAAGCGAAAGAGGAACATGCGATAATTAGATAGATATGGCTTTGGAGATTCGGTGTCATAAGCCTTGGTGACAGCAAATGGAGACCCCTACACCTATGAGGAGGCTATAGAGAGCCAAGATAGAGATAGGTGGGTTCAAGTTATGGCTGAGAAAATGTAGTCTCTCCAAAAGAATCAGATGTGGCATTTGGTGCAACTGCCACAGGAGAAGAAACCCAGTGGATGCAAATGGATTTTTCAATGCAAAGTAGGGCCTTTAGAGTAGGGAGGTATTAGATAAAAAGCAAGATTTATGGCCAACGGATACTCCTAGAAGGAAGGCATTGACATCAACGAAGTTTTCTCTTTGATCGTCAGGCATACGTCTATCAGGATGCTGCTGAGCATCATTACAGCTCAGGACTTGGAATTGGAGCAGATGGATGTTAAGATGGCATTTCTCCATGGACATCTAGAGGAGAGCATCTACATGCAGTAGCCACTAGGGTTCATAGAGCTTGGAATAGAAGAGAAAATATGTTTGCTATAGAAGTCATTATACGAACTGAAGCAGTCGCTGAGGCAGTGGTACAAGCACTTCGATACCTTTATGATGAGCATCGGCTTTTCTAGAAATGAATTTGATCCTTGTGTGTATGTTCAATCTTAGAAGGATGGGTCTAGGATATTCTTACTCTTGTATGTAGATGATATGCTGATAGCTTGCAAGAGTAAGAAAGTTGTGTAGAAACTGAAGGTTGCATTATCTCAGGAGTTCGAGATGAAGGATTTTGGACTTGCGAGGAAGATCTTAGGCATGGAAATTTTTAGAGATTGGGATAAGAAGGTGCTGCATTTATCCCAAGGTGGTTACATTCAAAAGGTCATAAAAAAATTTGGGATGAAAGAAGCCAAACTGGCTCTGCTGCCACTTGCCGGTAATTTTAAACTTTCAAAGACTATGTCATCACAAACTGAGGAGATTTTGGATATGGAGAGAGTCCCATACACTGCTAGTATGGAAAGTTTGATCTACATCATAGTGTGTTGTAGGTTGGACATAGCCCATGCAGTGAGTCAGGTGAGCAGATTCATGGTGCAACCTGGCAAGAAGCACTGGCGAGCACTAAAGAACATCTTCAGGTATTTGACGGGTATAGTTGGAGTAGGTATCACCTATGGATAGCTGAGTGGTGTCGAGGATTGCTCCAACATGTCAAAGAAAGCTCAGGGGCTGATTGAAGGGTTCATGGATGCTGATTTTGATGGAGATGTAGACACCTGGCGTTCGACAATAGGATTCATGTTTTGCTAGAATGGAGGTTTCATTTCATGGAGATCATGCTTGCAGCCCATCATGGCCTTATCCACCACTGAGATGGAGTATATCGGTATTACAGAAGCTGCAAATAGAATTTAAGGCTAAAGAGATTGGCATTGGAGATGGGCCTTGCTCATAAGGCCATTAAGGTGCACTATGATAGCCAAAGTGCATTGTTACTTGCTCAAAATTCAGTCTACCATGCAAGAACGAAGCACATCAACATCAGGTACCACTAGATCAAAGAGATCATGGAGGATGGTGAGGTGGAGCTAGTAAAGATTCATACGAAGGAGAATCCAGCTGATGCACTAACAAAGGTTCTTCCATGGGACAACTTCTATAGATGTGTGGCACTGATGCATTTGATAGACAGGAAGGAGTTGCCCCAAGCCTTGGGGCACCAAGGTGGAGATTAAAAGAGCAAGAATGGTTCTTCCAAGGCTTGGGAGATCATGAAGAAGTCAAGGTAGTGGCTTATGGAGGCTTGGATTGGCTGAAGTTGTATCAACTGAGAAGGAGGGCTAATACACTATCGAGCTGGCTCGGATATAGATCGATCCAGCTATGGATGAGATCAAGCCAGCTTGGGCCAAAATTGAGCCAGCTCTCTCAAACAAGCGAAAAATATGTTTTTGAAAATCTGTGGCTTGGCAGGTGGTCGAGCCGACTCGAGTATTTGACGAGCCAACTCAGACAAGCGGACAGATGAGCATGAGTTTTCTTATTTGGCATTGGATTGAATCTAATCCAATGGGTCTTAAGGCCTAGGTTAAGAGGTCTTAAGGTGGCTAACTTATGTATAGGATGATGAAAAATATGTCCTAAAGCCAATTATCTAAGTAGTAGATGATTGAAATTAGTATATGAATTATCTAATAATAATAGTTATTTGGCTGATTCATCATAGAAGTTCTATCTTTCTTAAATAAACTCCTAAATTATGATGAAGTCCATAGAACCACAATCAATCGATAAAGGAGGATTTATCGGATGGTTCTTAAATTATTCATGACTAAATGATGAGTTATTAATAAGGATGATAACTTATTGAGTATAGATCACTGTATGTCAAGTGAGATGTAAGAGTACATCTGTACTAAAAATGACCAATGTAGCACTCTACTATCAAGAGTTGCTAGCTAAGGCCAATTGGTATAAGTGTCCCTCCGAACTAAAATCACCACGGTGACTTGCAAGCAACTCACTATACTTTGGTGTTGGACTGCCTGTATTTCTAATATAGATTCGAAAGATTTTTGGATACAGTTAAGTACTTGTAAAGTCGGTGTGTGAGTCATGATGGAATTGACCACTCCTGATTAGCTTCAGAAAGGGAATGACTCGTTGTGATTCAATTTAGCAAAATCTAGGCCTGGGTAATCCTCGTGAGGAGTCACGAGATTTACAAAATTTTGAGACATAGTAGAGATGACTTGTATAAGTGTTGACAGAGTACTTGAAGTCATCTTGAGCATTATTGGTCAAAAGGATGAATTATACGATAACCATGGGCCAAGGTTCTAAGAATGTTGCTTTGCATATATTTGACCTATCTGGATGTCGAAAACCATTGCTAGATGGTTACTTCATTTGGTATAGAAATTGGTTTCTATGCTATTGACTTAGGTTCAAACCTATAGGGTCACATACATTAGACATTGTAACCTAATCAGATGGTTAATCGATGATTGAGAATCGTTCTTAGGACAAACTATTAATATGATTGATGTTTAACCTAATGCAAGTGTTGCAGGAGGATCAATTAGCAATTGGATTGCTAATTAGCTAAATTTGATTGAGTATTTAGGCTAAAATCAAGTCTAATTGAATTAGATTCAACTAAAATTGGTTTGGACTTAATTAGATTAAGTTTAACTAGTTTATTGGATAAGCTAATTGCAAGGAAAAAACAACTCCTAATTGGACTAGAATTTGAGTGCACCTAATTCCTGATTGAGTTAAAATTTAAATTAAAATTAAATATAATTTAATTAAACTTCTAGTTGGACCAGAATCATCTTTAATTAGGTTTTATTTAATTTGGTTTGAATTAGGTTCAAAATAGTTTTGACCCAGTCAAATAAGAAGAGTCCCAATTAGACTTAGACTCTCACTCCTTCCTTACGCCAATAAAAGTCAATGCCCATATTTTATTTTCAGATCTTTATGTGATGTTCTCCATGCCAATAAGAGCTTCTTAAAGAGATTAATTAAAATTTGATTTGATCAAGTTTGATAAGTGGTTTGATTTTATTTTCTTTTGAAAGAGTCCTAATTCTCCAAAACACCTCCTTTCCTTATGGAATTTTTTTCTCCATGCCTCCTTTTCTTTTGTGTACTTGTTTACTTTAGTTTTTTACATGGTTTCTTGATCTTCACATCTAAAAAAAATAAGGGGGAAGGCATCCAAGAGTTGGACACCTCCGAAAACTCCTCCCTAGAGTCCATATAAGACTAGGTTTAACCTAGTCTTCTTTATCTAATTGGGGCACCTCTTATAAAATGTTTCTCAATATGAAAAATCCTAAAAAATTCATAAATAAGCTAGAAGAAAAAGAGGAGAAGGCATGAAAGTTTGGGGCACCAAGTTCCTTGAAGAAAAGGTCTTCATCAAGACATCAAATGTTGATGTCTTGAAGGGACAAAGATAAGAGAAGATTGTCTCTTATTTTTTTTTCTTTTAAGTACTTTTCACTTATTTATTTTATATAATTTTTATATGATAAAATCTAAGAGAGAGAGAAAGAGGAAGAGGGTGTGGGGATCTATGCTTCAAGATGTTGGGGCATAGTGATTCTTTCGGACATGATCTGATTATGTCCTGATCAGAGAAGAAGAAGAAGAAAAGAAGGTCTTCTCTTAGGGTTTCTTTGAGAACCCTTCTTCTCCATATTTTTGTGAGATTTTTTTATAAGAAAATTTGATAATGTTAGATCTAGAAACATGAGAAAAACATAGAGGAGAAGGTCTCCTCTTGTCCTAACATAGAGATATTTTCAAGACATCAATCGTTGGTGTCCTAAAAGAGAAGATTTATCTTCTCTTAGGGCTTTTCTCATATATATTTGTTGGTGCAAAATCTGATTGTCGCTGAAGAAGTACTGGAGTTGGAGAAGATGAGGTCACCGTCGGTGACCTACAAAATGAGTCTTGCTCAAAGCCTGGGGTGGTGGCTCCGGCAAGACCCTCCGATGATCAAGTGAGCTCTTTCAGCCAACAGAAATGAAGTGCTCAGTAGAAAAAGTTGCAGAGTATCGAGAAGAAGAAGAGAGTCTAAAAAAAATATATTTGGAGGGTCTCTTTTATAAAAGGAGCCTATAACAAACTAATAGTGACAGCCGTAACCATCTGGTAGTGGGCCGCTTGGGGCCATGTGGAGTTTGTTATGGAAGATAGTGTCTGTTGTCCTGACATACCAGTCCATTGAGATTTAATAGTCAAAGTTCAGAGGAGTAGGCATCAGTTGGCGATGAATCTTTGAGTTAGATCAATACTAAGGGAGCTCAGACTCCTCTTAAGCTGTCTATGGGTGAGTTGATTCATACCGTATGGAGCCGGGTTCATGCGGAGACCTTCCTGGATGATTGTGGGAAGTACGACCCAAAGGAGTTCGAAAGAAGTTCGGCTACTAAAGGATTCCAGAAGGAGTTCGGTTGCTGGAGAAGTCCGAAAGGAGTTCAACTGCTGGAGAGGTCTGGAAAGAGTTCGATTGCTAGAGAGGTTCGGAAGGAAAAGAATTCATGATCGAAGCTCTTCTGCGATTACCAATCATATCAGGCTAAGCATCATACTAGACTTCGATGGGAGTGGGATTTATCCCCAATAATAGTCTCCGTACTCTCGAGTTTGAAGTTCAAAGGAAGAGAGAAAAAAGTGACTACCGAAGTCCGATCTTGGGTTCCCACACTTGTCAGGATGAAATATTTTGGCATTTACCGTGCTGGCACCGAAGCTTTCTAAGTCTAAAGTGAGTTCAAAAGGATGACCCTTCAAATCTTCCACCAGAATCCTGCCCCAGGTATGGTGTCATAAAGACTCCGCCCGTCGCCACTCCTTTATCATGATGAGTGGGACATGCGGTGCACGCTGACTAACCGAAGTTAATCTGCAATCATAACTACCTCGGATTATCTTCAACTATTTAAGGCCTTCTCCTCTCCTCCAGAAGTCATTCTTGCTAGAGTCTTCTCCTTCCTTCGATCCCCATTCATCTTCTTCCCAAGGGTCCTAGCCTCCTTCCCACCTTCCCGAGCTTCGGACAACCTTTCAGCTGGTTCTCATCGCATTCGCATTCATCATCCTTTCTTTCTCTCCAGATAGCTTAGGTCAGTTTCCTATCTCTCCTCTTAGATTATTCATACTTTTTCTTTCTAGCTTCTTACTCTCCCAATTTTTGGCAGCAACATTTGCCCTACATTTTTTCTTATTTTTTGGGGATTTTCTTGGGATTTTATTTCGATCCGTATGTCTTCTGAAACCTCCCACTCGATCAGTTCTTGGGGCTCACCTAGACTGACCTTCCTTGAACCCGCACCCCAGGCCGAGGTAGATCCTAGGAACATATCCCACTCGTCCATCATTTCAGACACCATCCCATCTGTTCTTACTCCGGATGATCTTTCTCTAATTTGAATTCGATATGGAATCCCCCAAGAATATGATTTTGAACTTCCTAGGTCCGATGATCGAGTCAGCTCTCCTCCGATCGATTGATTTTGTTTGTACTTAGAAACTTTGCATGCTAGGCTTAGGCTTCTCCTGCCCCCTTTTGTAGTCACCCTCTATCGATTTTTAAACATCTCTTTCGCATCTGTCATGCTGAACTCCTTTCGGTTCATCATTGATTTTCTTTTCCTCTGTCAACTGGCTGAGGTCCAACCAACCATTTTGCTCTTTAGAAATTTCTATATCTTCAAGCACCATCCTTCCATGAAGGACTGGTGGTACTTTTCTCCCAGTTCGGCAAGAAAGGGTTATTGAAAGATTCCTCTTCTTTCATTCATAACTGAAAGAAAAAGTACTATTTTGTGTATTGTCCGATCCTACTCTTAGATCTTCCTTCTTGGGGTTATATTAAGGAGTTAGTTTGCCGAGCTCCTAGCTTAGATGGAGCCAACCTTAATTTCTCCAATAAACTCAAAGCATACTGAGCTCCTCTCCTTCCCATCCTCCTAAAAGAATAAACATTGTTCAACCTAGGTCTGAGTCCTCTTAACCCTGCTGGTATACCTTTTGCTTTTCGAATTCACACAGTTTAGCACATGTATTGCCACTGACTGCACTTCTTTTCCTATTGTAGAAATGGATACCAAAGCCAATGAAATGCTCACCAAAGGGCTTTACACCAAGAAGAGGAAAGGGAAGGCATCAAACGATAGCTCAAAGGGGATGAAGGTTGGCAATTCTAACTCCATTGTTCCCACCTCCACTACCATTGCGCCAGAGGTCATCGCCAGTGCCGAAGTTGCCTTAGCTACCGAGGTCGGCACCACTAGCGCAGGCTCTGTGCCTCCCATGCCTTCGGGTCCTTCCAGCGGGAATCGGGCTTCGGAGCCCCCTATCGAGGGAGAGGTAGGGGAAGGAAGGAAGAAGAAGATAGCTATCGGCAAGACGTCCCGCAAGGCTCGCCTTAGCGGGGCGGATGGCAACAGCGATGAACGAGGAGAGGATCCCTTCGACAATCTGGAGATCGTCCAGGATCTAACTGATAGGTTCACCATGCTGGAGGTGGTGGACCACATGGCCAATCTTGACCTACTGCAGCTCACTTGGAGTTCTCTTGGAACCATCCTCAAGGTAACTATTCTATCGCTCGACCTTTCTGCTCCTCTCTTTTCTTCTCCCCCTTTTTTTTTAACATCAATCATTTATTGTAGTTGGGTCACCAGATGCTCGCCTATATCAAGAGGGTGCAGTGTTAGAAGGTGGAAGCATAGAGGATCTAAGAGGGCCTTCGAGCCGAGATCTGCCATCTTCGAGAGAGGGTCATCGAGGTTGAGCATTTTATAGAGGAGAAGGCGGTGGACATTGGGAGTCTCTAGGGGGCTCTTCGGAAGGAGTAGTTCATCTCGGTCGGACTCAAGGCCGCACTAGCCCTGGAGGAGGAGAGGAAGAAGGAAGCAAAGAATAAGGTCACCGAACTGGAGGCTCGGACGGTGAAGTCGGTCTCGGAGGCAATGACCTAGGCTGTGAAAGAGTTCAAGGCTTCTTCCAAGATGAGGAACCTGAACGTCGAATTCGGTCAGGAGGCGTTCATCAAGGATTTCGAGTTTTGTAAAGGCAGGGTGCCTTGGAGGTTCCTCGAACTCAACCTCGACTTTCTGAGGGAGGAAGACGAGGTAGATGTGGGACCATCCGATGCTGCAGTCGATCCTCCCTTCATCAAGCCAACGTTTGGTCCGTCCGAGTCTGCTATAGAAGCATCCGAGCCAATTCGAGCACCCAAGGTAGTTGAGAGCTCTCCGGTTCCATCTTCTGTCGCCCCTTCCGAGGTTGAAATCCTTGAGTAATTTTACATTTTACTTTTTTGATCCTTTTTCACTTTGTACTCAAAATTTTTGATTAAATGAAAGTGGATTTCTTTTTTGTCTATACCTTTGAGTGTTTTTCATACCTTGAATGTAGTCTCCCATCGATGCTAACCCACTACCTTAGGAGGTTCCCCTGAAATGCTTAATAAAAAGTCTGAAGAAGGAAGTCCATCAATTGAAGAAGAAGTTAAAGAAGACAGAGGATGACCTTCAAGCTTCACGGAAGAATGCTTCGGAGGTGACCAAAGAGGTTACTCACCTTCGGAACTTGCACATGAAAGATGCCGCTAGTTTCAGCATTCGAAAGGAAAGCTTCGAGAGGGAGCTAGCCGAACTTCAAAAGAGTGCGAGCGACAAATCCTGGGCATTAAAGGTGAAGATCGGATCCCTCAAGACTCAACTCAAGGCAACGAATGAGAAAGTTCAACTTCTGGAGGGGAGCTCACCGTGGTCCTCCGATAAGGCATGGTTTGAGTGGGACTGGTCGATGAGATTCTTCATACTTCAAAAATAGTTACACGATGCTGAGCTCACATATGAGACTTACCAACTAGACTGGAGTGGTAGGATGACCACGTTAGAACAAAAACTTTGTGCCTCCAACAACGAAGTAGCCTGACTCCAGTGGCAACTCGATGACAGCTTTTGGGCTGGTATGAGTAGGGAGGCTGAGGAGGTCGCCTCTTTGAAGAGGACCATCGGTGAACTCTAGGAGTCAGTCGGTGCAAAAAAGGCTGAGGTGCAATGGCTGAAGCTCGAACTAGCATATGAGAGTCAAGTTACCAAGGATGTGGAGGTCGAGTCCGAGGTCCTAAGGAGGAGGCTGCGAGAGTCAGAAGAGAACTATCACCAAGCCGATAGGATGTTCCATGATAATATGATGAGGTGGAGGGAGCTCGAGGATGAGGTCCATCATCTAAAGAAATCTTTGGTAACGGCCACCAGCCTGAAGTCTGAGGAGTCCGGGCCTTCTTAGAATTTTGGCGACCTTTCTCTTTCTCTTTTTTTTGGTGTAATCAATCTCGTCGACCTATGTTTTGCATGTAACGAACTTACTTTCATAATAAAATGGTACCTTTTTGTTATTTTTATTTTGGATGAATTCAGGGCTAGCTCGTGGCTTTACTTTCTTCACTCTATTTTTCTTTGTATTGCCTTCTCATGATTTGCTTGTTGTGGATACCGAGCTGGGATCTCTTCTATGAATCAGGATAAGGTTTCGCCTTTCATATTTGAAATAGTCAGATCATCGTGGAAAAATACATGTAAGGATTCTCGGCCAAGCTTCTTTCTTCTCCTCGTCTTTGGTCAATGAGATTATGACTTTTGCTCATGTTAGGATGAGGCTTTCCTTCTATTCCTAACATGACTTATGGGGGCGCGTTAGGATCGTCAGTAGGGCCTCTCTCCCATCTCATCTTAGTTTAACGAGGCCTTCAACTTTGCTCACGTTAGGACGAGGTTCTCCTCCTATTTGTAACGAACTGTAGAGGCATATTAGGGCCATTGATAGGGCCTCTCCCCTCATCCCCTCTTAATTTAGTGAGGCCTTCGACTTTGCTCATGTTAGGATGAGGTTCTCCTCCTGTTCCTAATGGGCTATAGGGGCATATTAGGATCGTTGATAGAACCTCTTTCCTCATCCTATCTTAATTTAATGAGACCTTCGACTTTGCTCACGTTAGGATGAGATTCTCCTATTATTCCTAACAGACTGTAAGGGCATGTTAGGACCATTGATTGGGCCTCTCCCCTCGTCCCATCTTAATTTAATGAGGCCTTCAACTTTGCTCACGTTAGGACGAGGTTCTCCTCCTGTTCCTAATGGGCTACTTTAGGTTACTTTAGAGAGTTATTAGTCATTACATGATTTTTGTGCCAAGAAGTGATGTTAAAATAGAAAAGTTTTATTGAAGAAAAGTTACTGGTAGTACATTCTCAAGTTTTCTAAATTCCAAGGCCATGGGAGAGTTGTTCCTTCGAGCTCCTTCAAGCGATAAGTTTCGGACTGGATAACCTCCTCTATTTCATATGGACCTTCCTAATTTGGAGCGAGCTTTTCTTAATTCTGAGGCTGTGAGACAGCCACTCATCGAAGTACCAAGTCCCTCACTTTGAATATCTTGCCTTTAACTTTTGAATTATAGTAGCGAGCTACTTTTTTCTTGTAGGCTACCATCCAAACTTGGACTTTCTCCCATTTTTCTTCTAACAAGTTAAGGTTAGCCCTGAGGTCCCATGAGTTTCGCTACTCATTGAATATCATGAGTCGTGTTGATAGAAGTTTGAGTTCTATTAGGATGACCGCTTTCATTCCGAAAGCCAATGCAAATGGGATCTTCCCAGTTGGCAATCTTTGGATTGTTCGGTATGCCCAGAACACATGATAGAGTTCATCTATCCAAGTCCCCTTCATTCTTTTAAGTCTTGCTTTGACACCTTACAGCAGGATTCTGTTTGTCACTTTGGCTTCTTCATTTGCTTATGGATGGGCGACTGATGTAAAATGGTGGGAGATGTTCATATCTTCATAGAATTCGATAAATCTTGCCCTGGTAAACTACCACCCATTATTAGTTATAAGAGTTTGGGGCAGACCGAATCGGTAGATGATTGACTTTTAGATGAAGTCCTGCACCTTAGCTTTGGTAATTTTTATCAATGGTTCAGTCTCGACCCATTTAGTAAAGTAGTCGATTGCAACTAGGGGGAATTTCCATTATCTGGATGTCATTAGAAAGGAGCCAAGTATATCCATTCCCCACTGTGCGAATGACCATGGTGCGCTTAATGGAGTAAGCTTGGAGGTTGGCTGTCTTTGTATGTTTGCATTTCTCTGACAGTAGTCACATTTCTTGACACGCTCTATGGAATCGTGGTATAATATCGATCAATAGTACCCCTGCCAAAGTAGTCTTTGTAATAAGGATCTAGCTCCAACATGACTTTTGCAAATTCCCTCATGTACTTCCCATAATGTGAAGTCGGCCTCTAACGATCGGAGACATCTCAAAAGCGGTAGAGAATACGACCTTTTATATAGCTTGCCTTCATACAGAACATACCAAAAAGCCTGATTTCTGAGTTTTCGAGCTTCTTTTGGATTATGAGGGAGAGCTCCATCCTTGAGGTAGGCAACTAACGGATCGATCCAACTCGGTTCGCGCTCAACTTGCATAACAGGCTATGACTCCTCTGAGCTTGGGCACTTTAGAATTTCAAAAAATACTTCTTTGAATAGTTCGATCGGGATTGAAGTGGCCAATTTAGAGAGAAGGTCGGCTCTTATATTCTTTGCCCTCAAAATTTATTGAATACTAAAACTGTTAAAGGTCGGAGTCAAATTTTTCACTTTCTCAAGGTATTTTATCATGCTTTCCTTCCGAGCTTCATAACTGCCACTGATCTGTCCAACCATCAGTTGAAAATCACTGTAGACTTGGAGCTGATCTGCTTTTGACTTTTTTTGCTATTTTTAACCCAACGATCAAAGCTTCATATTCAGCTTCACTATTAGTTGCTGGAAATTCAAAGCATAGTGCATATTCGGTGATGATGCCTTTCAGGTTAACCAAGATCAACCCTGCACCCACTCGAAAAATATTAGATGAGCCATCCACATACAAGGCCCAAAAACCTTTAGAGAGGTCAGCCCTCTCTTCAGGGGAGCCCAGCTGTAACCATGGAACACTGGTTTCGTCCTGTTCAAGCTCAGCTTCATCTGGGATGGTGCAGTCCACTACAAAATCTGCTAATATTTGGGCTTTGATCGATGGCTGAGGTTGATAGTTGATGTCAAATTCTATAAGCTCGATCACCCATTTTGTGATTCTTCCGAAGGCATCCATTCGATGAAGGGCTACCTTAATTGGCTGATCCGTGAGAAGCATTATGGAGTACCCCTAAAAGTAATGTCAGAGTCTTCTGGCAGTAATTAAAATAGCACAAATTAATTTCTTTAATTTAGAGTACTTGGTCTCTACATCCCTCAGAACCCGGCTTATGTAGTAGTCCGACCGCTGCACTTTCATTTTCTACTTGACCAGGACTACCATCAGGGCTACTAGAAAGACTACTAGATACAAGAATAATTCTTCTCTGGGCTCAAGCTTCGCCAGCAATGGACATGAGCTGAGGTAGTTTTTAAGCTCCTCAAATGCCTGTTGGCATTCCATCATCCAATAGAAGTTCTTTGGCTGCTTGAGAGCTTGAAAGAAGGGCATGCATCATTCGTTCAATCTTGAGAAAAAGTGGTTTAGGGACACCACTTTTCTAGTCAGACGTTGAACTTCTTTAATTATTTTTAGAGCAGTCATCTCCTGAATAGCTTGAATTTTCTCTGGATTTGCTTCGATCCCGTGTCTTAATACCATGAATCCCCAAAACTTCTCCGAGGTCACTTTGAAGGCGCACTTGGTCGGGTTTAGCTTCATCTTATACTTCTTAAGTGCACTAAAGGTCTCTTCAAGGTTGGCGATGTGGTTCATTGAAGCTTGAATTTTGACGAGCATATCGTCCACATATACCTCCATATTACGGTCGATCTGCTTTTCAAAGATTTTGTTGATCAAGCACTGGTACGTTGCCCCTACAATTTTTAGTCTGAGAGGCATAACCTTGTAACAGTAAAGACCATGATCAATAACAAAAGTAGTTTTCTCCTATTCCTCTGGTGCCATCTAGATTTGATTGTAGCTAGAAAAGGTATCCAAAAGGTGAGGAGCTCGTGCCCCGAGGTTGTGTCCACCAGTTGATCAATCTTAGGTAGGGGGTACCTATCTTTTGAATAGGCTTTATTTAGCTTTTTGAAGTCTATACACATCCTCCACTTGCCATTTACCTTTTTGACGAGCACCATGTTTGAGACCTAGCTTGGGTAGTTAACTTTCAAGATGAATCTAGTCTTGAGGAGCTTGTTGACCTCTTCTGCAATTGCTTTCTGCCTTTTTGGAGTGTGGCTGCGCATCTTTTCTTTTACCAGCCAATACTTAGGATCAGCAGCCAGCCGATGTTCCATAACTTCGGCATCGATCCTTGACATATCTGCTGGGACCCAGGCAAAGATGTCCATATTCTTCCGAAGGAAGGTGATGAGTTGTTCTCGAACCTCATCCCCTAAGTTGGAGCCGATCTGCATAGTGTGATTTGCATTCCCATCATCCAAGGACATAGCTACAAGATCTTCCATAGGCTCGTTTCGCTCCTCCATAAGGTCATCGCAGACATCCAGCCCATCAATAGGGCAAAGGTCGGATTGGGTGTTTTTCTATAGGGTAATGGAGTAATAGTGCCTTGCCAAGGCTTGGTCTCCCCTAATCTCTTCAATTCTGCAGCTCGTTGGAAACTTCACCTTTAAGTAATAGGTTGATACCATAGCTCAAAGTGTGTTCACACTAAGTCGGCCAAGAATAGCATTATAAGCGGATGGAGCTTTTATGACTAGAAAATCGACCTATGCTTTGGCCAGTCTTGGACGTTGTCCTACAACCTCATTCAAAGTTATTATGCCCTCAACTAGCATGGCATCACCAGTGAAGCCTACCAACGGAAAGTTCATAGGTCTCAAGTGATTATTAGGTAAAGACATTTTTAAGAAAGCATCATAAAATAAAATATCAGCAGAGCTTTCACTATCTATCAGAACATGGTGCACATCATAGTCAGCAATATTTAAAGAGATTACAACTACGTCATTATACGAGAATTGAACTCCTTGGGCATCTTTATTGGTGAAAGCAATGAGCTCCTTAGTTCTCCGCCTCTTCCTGAGCTCTGCTGATCCGCTAGCCTCCCCTCACCAAAGTCCCCCAGAGATGATGTTGATGATGCCGAGGGATGGTCGATCTGGCTCCTACTTCTTCCTTTCTAATGGTTTTGACTGCGACAGTGCCCTCGACCGATCTTCCTACCCTTTAAGCCGACGTCATAGGAATCGACCGAGCCTGCATCGTCTGATGAGCATCTCGATCCCATCTTGGATCTAAATACACTCTTCTGTATCATGATCATAGTCATGATGATAGAGGCAATACTTATTAGGATTGCACTTATCGGGATGAGAGTGCATCCTCTCTGATCTAGGCAGTTGCTCCTTGATTTTCATTAGTACTTGCATTTTTGGTGCATTAAGAGGGGCATAGTTATAGAACCTTCGGACGGGGGAGCCCCACCGTGCCCTTCTATCAGGGCTTCCTTGCTTTCGAGCCTGAGGAGGAGTTCGGACTCGCTTGCACTTAGGAAAAGTTTGAAAGCACGATCGAGCTTCACTCGACTTTCCTTCCTCAATGGGCCTGCCCAGCTCCTCGATTCGTCACTCTCTAGTGGCTTCATTATTCTTGGCTTTGAAGGCCTCTTCCGTTCGGGCATATCCTTCAGCCCAAGCCAGCATATCAACAAAATCCCTAGAGTACTTCTCCAAGGAGAATAGTAAATTATTCTTTCGAAGGCTGCCCTTTAGTGCAGCCATTGCAATAGATTGATCTAGATTTTGGACCTCCAGTGTAGCAGCATTGAAATGATTGACATAAGCTCAGATGGATTCTTCCTCCTGCTGCTTGATGTTGATGAGAGATTTCGAACCTCGCCTAGGATGTCGACTGCTGACAAAATGAGCTGCAAACTGATGGCTCATTTGATCAAAGAAAAAGATAGTATCCGGCTCAAGGGCCAAATATTAATTTCTAGCTGCTCCTTTTAAGATAGACGAGAAAGTTCGACACAGGATGGCATCAAGCATGCCATGGAGCAGCATCATTATTCAAAAGGCCTCCAGATGGTCAATCAGATCAAAGGTCCTATCATAGCTCTTGAATTGGGGGAGCTTGAAGTTTGACGGGATAAATTCTTGCATGATGCGGTGAGAGAAAGGAGGGTCGGTATAGATATCATTACCATGGGAGAGGGGTGCATGGTGGAGTTGCTCGATCCATCGGTTCATCTCTTGCAGTTTCTAATCCAGGAGATTCTCTCGATCATGAATTTTTAAGGTCTTCTGACTGAACGGAGGCAAAGTTCCCCTGAGAGTTAAGTCATGATTAGAGCAGTGGCTTTCCACTCTCTACTTTCCCTTTTTGGAGGTCGTCGATTGGCTAGCCCAAGTCGACCGTCTTCAGATCGGGTCATACGGCTTTGGAGAAGCTTGCTCTGGCCAAGTGGGTGCCAGAGGCTACTGCATGGCCTGCACTGCTTCCATGAGGCTGCAAACCTACTAAACCAGTAGGTTGAACTACTCCGCATTCACCATTGCTATAGGTGGAGGTTAAGTCATCAGAGATGAGACAGGGCGGGCAGATCTGGATGGGATCTAGCCATGGAGGCCGTTGACCGTTGGATTGAAGCTTTCTTGGGAGGCATCTTTTCTGAGAAGAAGGACTATGGAGGAGAAGAAGAGAGTTCTCTACTGAGCACTCCTTTAAGAACAAGATAATCTCAAAAATAGAGGCCCTTTCTCTAGCACCAATCCTATTGGTGCAAAATTTGATTGTCGTCAGAGAAGTGCTAGAGTTGGAGAAGATGAGGTCGCCGTCAATGACCTGTAAAATGAGTCTCACCCAGAGCTTGGGGTGGTGGCTTTGGCAAAACCCTTCGATGATCAAATTAGCTCTTTCGGCTAATAAAAATGAAGTGCTCAATAGAGAAAGTTACAGAGTATCGAGAAGGAGAAGAGAGCCTAAAAAAAATGTATATGGAGGTTCTCTTTTATAGATGAAGTCTGTAACAAACTAATAATGACAGTCGTAACCATCCGATAGTGGACTGCTCAAGGCCACATGGAGTTTGTTACAGAGGATAGTGTCTATTGTCATGACGTGCCAGTTCATTGAGATTTAATAGTCGAAGTTCGGAGGAGTAGATGTCAGTTGGCAATGAATCTTTGAGTTACATCAATACCAATGAAGCTCAGACTCCTCTTAAGCGATCTATGGGTGAGTTGATTCATGGCATGTCGAGTCTGATTCATGTGGAGACCTTCCTGGGTGATTGTGGAAAGTTCGATCGGGAGGAGTCTGGAAGGAGTTCGACTGCTGGAGGAGTCCGAGAGGGATTCGGCTGCTGGAGGAGTTTGGAAGGAGTTCAGCTGTTAGAGGAGTCTGGAAGGAGTTCGGCTACTGGAGAGGTCTAGAATGAGTTCGACTGCTAAAGAGGTCCGGAAGGATAAGAATTCACGATCGAAGCTCTTCTACGATTACCAGTCACATCAGGCTAAGTATTAGACTGAACTTCGACGCGAGCGAGATTTATCCTCAATAGTATTTATTTTAGATTTTTTAGAGATCCAAAAGTTGGACTTCTTCTTTGTTTCTTCTTGTATTCTTCATCTCTTAGAGTGTCTAAGAAATCCAAAGAAAAAATTTTAAATTAACCATTAGGAGGGATCCGTGAGAAGCTAGCACTTTGAGCGAATTTTCGTTCGATGAACCTCTAATTTTATTGCAACCTCGTGTGGATCACCTGTAGGTGCCAAACATGTGTGCAGCTCCAAAGGCAAGAACATAAATCAACCATGGAGTTCTTGACCCATATAAGATAAGAGATTTGATCTCTTCTCTCACCTAGATGCAATCTCGATTTTAGATCTAGAATCTTTTTAGACCTAGGGTATCGATTTGATCAATATCAAATCTTTTATTTTCTAATTTAAAATATAATATGACATGTTATAGATTCTAGATGTAGGGTTTAGTAATTAGATTACATATATTTATAGATTAAATGATTTAATCTGCATATTCCGCTGCATTATATTTCAAAAAAATTTTGAAATTCATACATGAAATCCTGCATATTTTCTAACAGTGGTATCAGAGTATCTAGGTTTGTTTATAACATGATCATATTTGCATTAAGATTAAATCTAAAAATAAAGCTCTAAAGATCGCACATACTTCTATAATGTTGTTCTACTGTAAGGTTTATCCCTTATAATGGAGAGATTGTCCTAGTATGTGCTGATATATTCTTAAATCATAAGTAAGTTAGATATGATCCAAATAATTTTATGATTTATTTTTTAATTTTAAATCTAAAATTAAATAAATGTTAGATCTATTTTAGATTATTTAGATTAGATCTAACTAATATCGGACTACACATACTGCTATAAGATTGTCCTGTTGTAAGGTTTACCCTTTACAGTAGAGAGGTTATCCTAGTATGTGCTGACCCGACTAACCTAAATCATAAATATATTAGATGAGATCTAAAGTAATTTATGATTTACTTTTAGATTTTAAATCTAATTTTAAATGGTTTATGATCTAATCCATATAATGTATTTTATGTTTAGATCTAGATTCTTTTATTGCATATGTTGATATATAATTTTTGTTTTGAATCTAGAATATGTATGACATACTTGTTTTGTAGAATTTAAATTATGAACTTACTTTCTATGAAACCATAGATTCGAAATCCTAGGATATGATCAAAACATCAAAATAAATCAAATCTAAAATCATATATTGAATATGATTCAATGTAAATTATTTACCAATTTGAAAATGTTTCAAATGATTAAATCAAAAATTAGTTCTGAGATTCCATAAACCCAAATGCATAAGCTTTGAACTTAATTGAGAATTAAGTGATTGTTTAGGATCTAGGTTTGTGAGCCACATCATACTGTCATCATTAAGGCTAACTTGACAAGAATGCCATTAACAATTTATACTCAAATGCTTTTATTATCATCAAAATTAATTTAGGATCAACAATCTCTCTCTTTTTGATGATGACAACACCTTTTAAGTATAACCTTTCCTTCAAATTTTAAAATGATATATACATTCAATCTTATCAATTAACTTATGCATTGTATTCATTTAGATTTTATCAATTTACATATGCTCCTCCTGAATATGATAGTTATGTTCAATTTAATTTAAATTTTATGTTGCTCCCCCTTACTATGTGCCAAGATTTTAATTTAGCAATTCGAGTTATAATTTCTTCCAAATTTGTAATTACAATAGAATTGCAATTGTAACATATTTTGATGCTCGATCTTTATTTAGTTCTTATTTAAGTAATACCCATTCGTTTCCACTTAAATTTATTTCAATTGACATGAATTTTTATACTCATTTTTCTCTCTCTTTTTGTCATTATCAAAAATTAAACATACAGTATAAAAAGAGATGTGATCAAACATGAAAAGTGATAAATTTCATTCACTCATAAGAAAAATTTCATATAATGCAAAACAAAATCAAACTTCATTCATTCATTCATAGATACAAGAATTCCAAAATCTCAAAATTCTAAAGTTTGAACAATACATACATAAACATTCACAACCAAAATAGTCTAGATATTACTACATATATTCTATATGCATCCTAATCTAAACTAGGCTCTAGAGGGTCGGAGGAAGCTAGATCCATGGGTGCAGAAGTATGCTATTTGGTGAATACCTTCCTCACAGCATTTTCCATCAGAGAAGAGAGACCACCAGAGATTCTATCATAGACTCTATCAGATACACGATGCACAATCTCCTCAATCTAATCTTCATCAAGTCTAATAGTAGATAAAAATGGAGCAAATGTAGGATGCTGTGGCATGGGCTCTGGCTCATTTCTTTCTTCCCTTTCCTCATCTAGCTTTACCCAGTTACTATTTATCTTTTCAAATTTCATCCTATGCATTGATTTCAAATTATAGGTATCATAATATTGCAGCTTCTTACTTGGTTCTCCTCCAGGCTATCTCCAAAATCTTGAAATACTAATGTCAGAAACATCCCGCATGGCAAGTAGGCTTTCTCCTTTGAGATGCTTCTTGCATCACTTTCAAAATCAGAGTTGGAAGATTAAACCTTTCTCTCATCAATATGTGATATATAACTGCTATGTCATTTTTGTTTAGAAAATCAAATTTTCCTATTCGAGGAATAAGGATTCTGGCAGAGGGCTTGCCACCTATCGGAGTACTTCTTGCTGCTTACTGATCGCAGAGGGCCTGCAATATGTCCACCCACATCCAGTGATCCATGGAGGACCTCCATCCGATGATGACTAGGAACTAAAGTGTTGGATGGTGGATTGCTTGAGGCTATAGGGGCCATCTCGAAGCCTCTGTGTGGCCATCTACTTGAAGGTCTGACAACCAGTCTCCTTATCCTGGGGAGTCTTGAATCGATAGTACTCCTACAAGATAGAAGCAAGCGTGTATTTATATGTAATTAAAATATCAATGTATCTAGAATTTAAAACTTAAACTAGTTTTGACTTATTAGAAATATCTTCTAGGCTACATCACAAGCTCTTGATAGCCAACTCGAGAAATCATTTACGAGGCCTGGCATCAACCAATGTATGATCTCGATAATAACACGAGATATTGAAGGCTCTCTGAATGTACTACAAAATTGATTTTGAAGAATAAATGTTAACTCTAAAATTACTAAATTCTAAATATATTAATTGAGCATGTAGTACTTACGAGTAGCTCTGGATATGGATTATCTACCTATCCTCCAATCGAGTTAGAGGTACTGCGAGCTGGGTGGGTCCTCGACTATGGCGCTATGTTTGAGAGCCGGCGACCACTATTGCATGTGACTGTGGGGTCACTGGTGACCCCCTATCCTCTGAACCTGTGCAAAAAATATAATACAAAGAATGTCATATTAGTTAATAAATAATAAAATAATATAAATAAAAATATATAAAGTATTAGAGCTTATTGCTCACTGTGTGAGGGGCAGAACCATGAGAACTGGCCATGCGATCACTCTCCCCCGAGAGCTCTATCCTCGACTGACATGGTTCCGACCTCTGAAAGACATGATATATTCTCTCTAAAAGTAAAAATAAATAGATTTGCCAAATTAATTATATAATTATGGATGGCAATGCAAGATTTAAAATGATGCAAGATAAGTAATTAAAATAATCCAAAAATTATATACTTAGCACTACTCATCGGCCTTTTTAGATGTTTTCAGATGTTTGGTATCCTTCTTCCACCTCTTCCTCTTCTTCCACCTCTTCCTCTTCTTAGAGAGGATTGTCTTTTAAAATAATTATTGGGGGATTTTTATGCCAGCCGAAGATATGACAAATGGACTGATTGAAGGTCTTCAGAAGGCTGTGGCCGAGGTCCTATTTTCGACCAAATCTGAGTTCATCAAGAGATGGAAGCCAGTCACTATGAAAGCTGATTGAAGATCTTCGGAATGTTGTGCTCGAGGTTCTAATTTTGACCGAACTTGAGTTCATCAAGAGATGAAAGTCAGTCACTATGAAAGCTGATTGAAGGTCTTTAGAAGGCTGAGGCTGAGGTCCTATCTCAGGCCAAACTTGAGTTCATCAAGAGATGGAAGCCAGCCACTATGAGGGCTGATTGAAGGTCTTCAAAAGGCTGTGGTTGAGGTCCTCTTCTGGCCGAACTTGAGTTCATCAAGAGATAGAAGTCAATCACAATGTAGGCTGAATTGAAGGTCTTCAAAGGATTGAGGGCAAGGTCTTGAGTTAGGCCGAACTTAAGCTCATCAATAGGCAAAAATCCCCACTCTTGACTTCAGGTTGTCAACTCGCTCTCCCCACATGCCATGAGGAGATAATTTCTGACATGAATTTAGAGAATATTCTAGTGGGCAAATAAAATATCTCTAACAATCCACTATTCTCCTATGACTAACAACCCACAATCCATCCTAATAAACTTCGGATCCTTCTATAAGAGAAGAAAAAAGAGGGACCCCAAGGTACATAATTCTTCTCTCCCAAATGCTCATCTTCTTTTTTCTATTGAACAAAAAACTAACTTGAGCGTCAGAGGATCCCTACCAAAGCCAACTCCGATTGGAGACTTCTCTTGTAGGTATGGTCGTGCCTCCATCCCATTGCCACCGACTTGCCGCCATCGCATAACTCCAGCCAACCCAACCTCGAGGCGGATTTTCTCACCAATAGATGGCGATAGAGGAAGGGTCCTTTGAGCCCATTTATGGAAAGAAATGAGCATCCAATGAGAGGAGCTCCATCGCATTGCTCCAATGCCGATGAGATTTGGCATCCATCTTCAATAGGTCCCATCCAGACTCAACTAGGGGGCTCCAAATAAGAAAGAAATTTCAATCAGAGAAAGAATTCAGACAAAGAAGAAGATCATAATAAGGATGATCTGAACCAGCAAAGACATCACAAGATCCAAATAAGAAATATGATTATGTAAATTTTTTAGTCATACTACATTCTTGATTTTTCGTCCATTCTCTTGAGTTCTGGATAGAACCGCGCATTAGAAGGGAGATCTTTATTTGCATTCCGATGTGCTGGGCAAAATAACAACAACCTCTGAAATCCAAAATGAAGTGAAGAGACTGAGATCCGAGGAGAGATGGAAAAAATAGAGGCATATCTTAAAAAATTAGAGGAGAATGAAGAGAGGCTTTCCTGGGTTGATGGTTACTTTGGCATTCTACTGTTATACTTATCACATCTTCATTCGAGACTATGATATCATTTCTATTCGTTACTCCCATGGGTCATGAATTTTACCTATCTGAATCAAATCAGAGCTATGTTTTCCAAGCTAAGGGATGTGCTATTTTCTTAGATACTACTATAACTATTTATTACTTTTCATACGTTGCTTTGTTAAATGGGATATGTAGATCCAAAAACTCAGCTACTATCATGCACCATCTGGATAGTGGATCATCCTCATCAACTAACTAAAAGTTTTATGGCTCTTCTTCAAATATCGCATATTCATATTGATGACTGATGTTTAATTGCTACATACTGCTCACAAGTTGGATTTATCAATGGAACTCAACATGCTACTAATTTTGCTTCATCTCTTATCATCTCAAGTGATTTTCCACTTAGTCATATTTAACACCGGAATCCTATATGCCTTTAATGTTACTCTAATTCTCACTGTATGCAATCGCATTTGACTCTTCTCATCTCAAAGCAATGGGCAGATCTACTCAAATTTTGACTTTTGGAAGGAAGAAAGAGGAGAGGGGATAGTGTCCACAGGCCTCTCCCCAGCCCAAGTGATCCAACTGGCTGATGTCCTTCTTGTGCATGCATTCCGCCAATCTCCCTCACAATCTCGGGCAGCGCCAAGTTCAAAAGGAAAAAAAAAGAAAGTAGAAGAAGAAGAAGAAGAAGAAGAAGAAGGAGTTCAGTCCCTTGTCCTCAAAAAAAAAAAGTAGAAGAAGAAGAAGAAGAAGGGAGTTCAATCACCCATCCTCAAAAAAAAAAAAGAAAAAAAGAAAGAAGAAAGCTGAGCAAGGTTGGCATCTGCAGGCCTCCCCCGCTTCTATCGCACCCCCGACAAACCTCGTCCATGCTCGTCGCATGTCTGCAAGCCACCCCTGCTCCCATCATGCCTCCGACCAACCTCGTCCGTGCCTGTCATGAATCTGCAGGCCTCCCCCACTCCCATCATACCTCCAACCTCCCTCGAACTCATTGAGTACCTCCAACCTCCTCCCATAAAAGAAGAAGGAGGAGGGGGAGAGAGGCGGTCGGTGCCCCTCTGATCGATCCCCCCTCTCCCATGTGTTCGCACACATCCGGCTGACCAGCCCCATTCCCGTCGCCTGTCTGGCCGGTCTCCTTCAAGCCCGCGCTCCCAGCCATGGCCAATCTCTTCCCTGCATCCCCAAGCATGACTCACGGTAGGCCGATCTCCTCCCTTCCATGCATCTGTGCGCCCGTCAACCTCCGACCGACTTTCTCTCTCGCACTCCAAGGCATGGCCCGTAATGGCACCAATAGTCCTCCTTCGAACCCATGGGAGCTCCTCTGGCCTCCTCCAAACCCATGGGGACCATCTGATCTCCTCCTTCATGGTGCCCCTCTGATTTTCCTGCCCCTAGGCAAAACTTGGGCTCATTCGGCCGGCCCCCTGTTAGTTACTCAAGACTCATCTACAAAGTAGAAAGCGAATCGTACACCAACCTTCTGGATCATCACCATCCTCGTGATGATCCTATGGTCGGGAGCTGTTTATGAGTTAATAATGATTATTCATGTCTTAAATTTTCAACTCTTGAAAATATGAATTATCATTACCATTAACTCAAAGGATGTATCACAGACACTAAATACACAGGTGTGATAGAAAATAACCCATTTCATTAATTATAGTCAAAATTATAATTTTGCCCCTAGAAGTGTATTACAAGTGTCAGCCAATTTTGGCTTCTAGGGCACATATATCTAACAGTAGGATCATCATGAGGATGGTGATCGATCCAAAAAAATGATGTATGATCACTTTCTTAGGATAGATGGGTCTTAAGTCTATAATATGAAGGCACCGGAGCAAGAGTACAGGTACTTGTTGAGAACAAGGGTATTGAGTGTAACCACTTCGAGTAGTCATAAGGGAGTCTACCTTCTCATCAATGACTAGCTTGATGCTGCAATTATGTGTCTGGCTCTTTGACCTGAGATGCATTGGTAGCTTACCTTGAGGGTATTATAGTTTGACTACACCATAGCTCAGTCTCCTAGCCATTTGGAATTTTGAGGTGTATGTTAGCTATAGCATGTTCATTATAGAAATTTGATTCAAACACAAATTGATGGATCCATCACCTGGTAGAGGAGAAGTCCTATGGTGATCATGAGATTGAGGTCCTAATGCCCATGCCATGGTAAGTGGAAATAATAGAAAGAAGATTTTAATTAATGATTTCAACATCGGACTCGAATCAAATTGATTCAGATCATATGACAGGTAATTGGGTCTGACGAGTTCAACTGACCCTAGATCCTAATAGAGATCATGAATAGAGGAATCCCGATTCACATAGTTGGCTGCATCAAGAGATTTTGTAATTTTAGTTTCTGATGGATTGCCACCATATACTGCTTAGGTAATTAACTAGTGGATTTTAAAGATCAATTAAAATTATTCTTGAATGATCGACAAACTCTAATTGGATAAATCAGAAAGAGTTCTGATCCATCAAAAGATATTTTGATGATGTCGATGATGGAGATCTAACATATCATCATTATCATATAGAAATTGAATCTAACTGGATCACACAAATAAGAATTTTGAATCTTGGGATATTATTAATTGGGCCCTCACGTGGTCCGATTGAATTTGGATTTAATATCCAATTAAGTTCATAGAAAATTCATGCTAGTATACAATTAGATCTAACTTTCCTCCTCCTATGGACTTTTTGATTGGTCTAGACTCAGCCAAATGAGATTTAGCTCATCCAAAAATTCTATGTGGATTTGGTACTAGTTTGACTAGACCTTGTCCTTGTTAGAATCCAAGGCTTGTCCTGATCTCATATATGAGGATTTAGGAAAGGACCAAAAGTTTGGACTTGTTCTTATGTAAGAAAGAAGAGGGGCATGGCACCCTTTGGAGTTTTCCTCTTGGGCCATGCATTCCTATAGTTGTTTCGTTGGAAAGAGAGGGTGCATGCCCAAGCATTTGAGAATTTGGAGTTTGAAATTAATTTGAAATACATTTGAAATGGATCAAATGCATTCAAATAAATTCAAACTCTTGATGGTTTTATCCCTGGTGCCAATCAGCCTTATTTGGATAAGGTGGCACCACTTTTCTCCCATTTTATGCAACAAAATGAGAAAGAAATCAGATATGGGGTGTGGGGACTAAGGGATAGTCCTTCTACTTTAAGCAAGTTGACTCGATCAATTGCTTAAAGCCATAGGACTCTAAAGTACCTTATTTTGTCTATAAATAGGGACCTAGGTCAAAGAGTTTAGCAATTCCAGATCCCACGCCTAGACTCTGGTTCTCCATATCCATGCCTCCTCCCTCCCCTTATCTAATCCCTCTCTCCCATGCCCAAGGGTTGGGCTATTCAGTGCTCCGAGAGTCAAAGTACTGATCTTGCAAGTTCAAGTCGAAGAGATCTCGATCATGTGTCGATCAAGTTGCTGCCAGAGATCAGATCGAAGGCACGCTAAGAAGATCCCCTTGTTGATTTTCTAAGATTAGATCTAGAAGAAGAAGATCTCCAGATTTGATCTGAGTAGATGCTGGTAGAGGTCGGGCATATGCGCAGCTCAAGTCGGACAACATTCGAATCATCGCTGTAAGTGAACGGTTCGCTTGCAACAGATGGTATATGATACTAAATTTTTGTCTTTTAACTTAGATCTATATAAGCAGATCTAAGAACTCCTAGATCTGATTGGATCAGTGAGAAAATTTTAAAATCTGCTACATTAACTGATCCGATCAGGCCGATCCTGCGGTTCCTTCATTGAATATGGACCCATTTTATTTCTGCTTTAATGGGATGCCTATTAGGATGGTGCACTCATGGAAGCTAGCATGTAACCTAATTGTAATGGAAGAATATCAAATCCAATTTTAGCTTGAGCATGGCCATAAGCACTGCTGGTTCGTATTTTGTCATCCGTTATATTTCTTCCTGAGCATCATTTTTTTCGGAAGTAGCAAATAAGTTTTAGGAGGAATAAGATGAGGAGCATGTAGCCTAGCGATCAGTGGTATGGAACGGTGTTTTAGAATATCCTATACAGATGAAAGTTTCATTTAGGCATATGGAATGGTGATAAGTACAGAACTTTGGAGGCTCGCGTTAATACCATAATATGGGGGAAGTAAACTCTTTGAATGCATCTTACAGATTTGGGAATCTTTTCAGATTGTAACCTGGTATACTCTGCAGATTCGTAGTCCATTATAATCTATTGACATATCTATTGTCATATCGAGAAGAAATAGTATATCAATGTACATAATTTCCAACAACTCTATTATGGATGTTAATGGTAGATGAAGGATATCTAAGGCTTGGCAGATATTCGTAAATAACATAATGTTAAAACGTCCTCATTAGTAGCTGGTTGAGGTGTTAACCATAAAAATTTTTGAAGGCCTGATAGAGCATACTATACCTTATAAGCGGGTAGTTGAAGGATATTTGGAAATGTATAACAAGTCTTAAATTTTCCAAGATGGTTATGCAAGTAAATCTAGCTTGAGCATTAATATCCCAAAGATTTAGGGATTCTATGGCTAAAGATCAAGCCATAAACTGCGATGTATTACATTTATGCACATGCTTACTCCAGCATCACTGCGCTGGGTCATCGAGTCTCTCTGTCCACTCCTATGGATAGTTCTTTGAACTTAAAGCTTAGCCTCTTTTTCAACATATTTTATGCTACCAAGACTATCCACCGAGCTACATCCGCCTTTCTTGGAAGGCGTAGCTATGTACGAGACCATATTCACATTTGCGAGAAGATATTTCTCCTACTTTTTTGACTCTTGGTAGCATCTCGTGATCCTATTCTATTTGGCATATGCGAGTAAGCTAGGATGGGGGGTCCAGTGTAGTATGGATACGATCTATCCATTTGAAAGATACATACACAGTCTCAAAAAAAAGTAAAAAAATAAGCTCGAGTTTGAGGGTTCATTGGTGGAGGCTTATATGAGATACCGAAAGAGATTCCAAGTGTTACGCAACATAATGCACTTTAATGCAGTCGTGTCAGACTAGAGCTGACAAGCAAGGGTCAAAACTGAATGACTGAGTAGTTCAGATTCTGACTGATGGATCAGAGCAGGAGATCTTCAACTATTGCCTTTCTTGCTCAAGATTCTGGGCTCAACGAGTCCTTCCATGATTTCAAATACTGGAACTCTGCGAGATAGTGGTAGTTAAGACTACCTATGTTTTGACAACTACGATCTAGTTAGACATCACTTCCATACTGTCTTTGTCAATATCTATATCGAAGTATTCCTCTTACGTCTGTATCAGCTTATATTTACTATACGGAATATATGCATGTTTAGGAAAATATGAGTGTTGAAGTAATGGCTAGAAAAGACTGAAAATCTGATCAATAAGTGATGAACGAAATATCAAACACTGCTTAGAAAACTTTGTATGTTGGTTATCCATCAAATGGGTCATTCAAGGGCAGCCGAGTCCTATACTAGGAAGCTAAGACCATTAGGGTTCGGGCTTGAGAATATGTGGCCATGTTTATAATAGCTTGTAACATAATATAAGTTTCAAATTTCCATACGCAACTAATATGTAATTAATAAAAGCACAATGAACAGTGAGTGGGTGCATAAAAGGTTAGCTGATGGGAAGATAAGCCAGAGATAGACTACTAATGAAAATCCTTAAAAAAAGTGATTATAGCATGAGCATAATTGGAGGTAATAGTAATAATTTCTATTGTAAGTGCGGAACACATACTGTCTCTAAATTCGAGTAATGGTATGAAGTGTTGATACATGTACACGGAAGCCTATTGAAGTATTAAACATGCGATTCGAAATAGCTTAAATTGTCAAGACATTTATCTAGCATGCACGATAGCCTGCAGTTGTATTATACTTCTTTTTTCAACAAGAAAAAGCAGAGTATAGAAAAGATTGGTGTACTGCTATGAAGATATAGTCATAGTCTCATTCCATTCATTATACTGCTCGCTGAAGAAGAAGAAGATGCCTTGATCTAGTACTAGAATAGCTTCTCAAGAGGATAGAGATCACCCTAGATGAATTCATTCTGATCCTTTATTTGATAGTGGTAATTGGATGCTCCAAGATTACTCCGCTAGTCAAGATGTGCTACCAGAGGTAGATCACAAAGATTATTGGTTGATACTGCATGACAATCTGCAACATAAGCTTGGGTTGGCTGGAGTTGCGATTGAGGGGCAAGTTGCATAATGGGATGGAGGCATGGTCATACCTGCAAGAAAAGTCCTTCGATGGAGTTGGCTCGATGGTGGAATCCTCCGTATGCTTAAGTACCTTTTCGTTCAACAAGGAAAGAAGATGAAGCGTTTGGGAAAGAAGAAATTGCATACCTTGGGGTCCCTCTTTTTCTTTTCTTATAGAAGGATCCGAAAGTTTGTTAGGATGAGTTTGTGGTTGTTAGTCATGGAGAATAGTGGTTGTTAGAGATATTTTTGTTTGCCCACTAGAATAGTTCTTAGAAATAACTGTCAGAATTATCCCTCCATGGCATGTGCGGAAGAAGCGAGTTTGACAACCTGAGTACCAAGAGAGGAGATTTTAGCCGTCTTGATGAGCTATGTTCGGCCCAACTCAAGACCTTGCTCTTCAATCCTTTGAAAACTTCAATTATAGCCTACATAGTTGAATTGGCTTTAATCTCTTATGAACTTAAGTTCGGTTAGAAATAGGATCTCGGCCACAGCACTTTGCGAAGAACCTTCAATCAGCCCTCATAGTGGTTAGCTTCCATCTCTTGATGAACTCAAGTTCGACCTGAGATAGAACCTTAGTCTCAACCTTTCAGCAGACCTTCAATCAACTTTCATAGTGACTGACTTTCCATCTCTTGATGACTCAAGTTTGATCGAAATAGGACCTCGGCCATACATTTGAGACCTTCAATCAGCTTTCATACTGTGACTGGCTTCTATCTTTGATTGAACTCAGGTTTGGGTCAGAAATAGGACCCACGACCACTGGCCTTCTGAAGATCTTCAATCAGCCCATTTGTCATGTCTTCGGCTGGCATAAAAATCCTCCCAATAAATAGCCCCCATTTTCGAAGTCCGGCCTTAGCTTTGAACTAATATGGGAGTACTAGTTAAGATTAGTACTTGTTCGAGAGACATCGACATCCTAGATTTGTTGTCTATAAGAACTCTAGAATCTTGCTGGCTTTTTTCTTGAAATTGTTGGAATTGTTTCGGATTTTATCCTTGCCTATTGAGCTAGATTTCTGACTGACTCTATCTCTGAGGTCGAAGATTTCTTTTAAGGTTGCATGTTCTGCACAGATCTCTTAGCTCAATGTCTTAAGAAATCTGCTGGAATTTATTTACGCCCTCGCTAGGTTTACGAGGCTAGTGCCTCCTAATCTGTAAATAACTGGAGGGTTTCTCTCTATGTCAGGATGAGGTCTTCTCTTTCCTTGATGATAACTATAGGAGAACACTGGGCTATTGCAAAGGACCTCTCTCCACCTCATCTTAAGTTAATAGGGGTCCTCGCTTTGCTCATGTTAGGACGAGGTCTTTCTCCGTGTTCCTAACATGGCGTAAAGGGGCCACATTAGGGCCATTGGTAGAGCCTCTTCCTCATCTCGTCTAAGATTAATGAGAGCCTTCGTTGGTTGATGTATCTTGTTAAGTCCTGCTTTCTTGGCCTTAATTTTTTCTTGGCTGAACTTGGATTGGTAGTTCGGCCTTGATGATGGCTGGTAGGCTCGAAGCCCGACAGTCTGAAGAACCCGATCCACCTTAAGGACTTTTCACTTCCTTTTCCTTCCTCCCCCATTTTTTTTTTGTGTGATTGGTTTTGTCGACCTTCCACCGCTGTTTGTTAACCATACTCACTATATATGCAATGAAAGTTATACCTTTCTTCGCTACTTTGGCCTTAACTAATTCAGTGCTCGTTAGTAAGCTTCATTTTTTTTACTTTGCTTTTCTTTGCAATTGTCTTCTAATGAAGATGCTTGTTAATGTATGCCGAGTTGGGGTCTCTTCTACGACTAAGATGGGGTTCAACTTTTCATAGTTGACATAGTCGGATAGTCGTAGAAGGAACATGTGTAAGTGTTGTTGATAGGGCTTCTCTTCTTTCTTCCTCATCTTGGTCACGAGGTCTTGGCCTTTGCTCATGTTAGGATGATGTTCCTTCCATTCCTAACATGGCTTTGTGGGTTCATAATTTATAGGGTCCGGTTGATTTGAGGGCCCCTCCCTCCTATCTCCCATGCTTATAATTGGACGAGTGTCTTTGGAGCTTTGGAGCTCAACGTTAGGACGAGGTTCTCTTCTATTCCTAACGTGGCTGGAGGGGCCACATTTGGGCATTGAACAGGGCCTCTCCTCCCAATCTCACTTAAATGGATGAGGTCTTCGACCTTGCTCATGTGTTAGGATGAGGTTTCTCCTTCAGTTCCTAACGTGGCTTGTAGGAGCACATTTGGCGCGTTTGACAGACCTCTCCTCCCATTTCATCTATAATAATAGATGAGGTCTTCGAATTTGCTCAGTTAGGAATGAGGTTCTCCTCCTATTCCTAACATAATTTGGTGGGGGCATATGTTGGGCTGTTGATATGGGGTTCTCCCCCAATCCTATCATTAAATGGACGAGAATCTTCGACTTTGCTCACGTTAGGATGAGGTTCTCCTCCTGTTCTCAACGTGTGCTTGTGGGGAGCACATGTTGGACCATTGGAGATAGGGCCTCTCCCTCCATCCTGTCTTATATCGACAAGGTTTTCAGAACTTGGTGCTCTAATGTTACTGGATGAGGTTCTCCTCTTATTCCTAACATGGACTTGTGGGGGCACTTGATCACCGATTTTGACTTTGGCCTTGGTTATGATTTTAACTTTAGCTTGTTGTGATTTTTAACTTTAGCCTATCCTTGATTTATGACCTTGGTTTGTTATCTTGAAATCATGACCTTAGCTGAGCTTGAGGTATTTGAACCTTAGATTGTTTTTTTGATGAGCTCGATTTAAACTGAGGTTAATTTCTATTGGTCCCAATTTTTTTGAGATGAATTAATGCAGACCTCAAAGACTCATATGACTTGCTCAAATATCTTGCTTGTCACGTCAGATAGATCTTGAACTTGATCTCGGATTGGTTTGAATTCTAACTCCAGTCAGCTTAGTTTCTTGAACTTAGTCTTGATTGACTTATTGAGTGTGATCATGGTGTTATTGAGGTATCCATAGCACCCTGCAAGAAAGAAAGAGGAAAAGTAAAAATAATAAAATAATAATAGAAAGGACAGTTTGGAAAGATTCCTCTCAACCATGGTTTTCTGTTTATGGGGAGAACTTCGAGTTCTGTTGACTACCTTGGTTTAGATTAGACTTTTGTCTTCCTTGGTTCAGATTAGACTTGTCTTCTTCTTTTTCTCTCTTTTTTTTTTGTATTAATTTGGCTTCGAATGAAATTCACACAGACCAGAGTGTGAGGTTGTAGTCTTTTTTTTTTTACGTATGATTTTGAGGTTGCTCCCAAGTCAGCTTCGGTTGATCATTAGTATTGAATGCAGCATAGAAGAGCTTTAAAAGGGGTCGAATAAGATGCATGCTGGGGAGACTTCACTGCATTTTGAAGTGGCATGACCTCGAGAGGACTTTTGTCTGTGCTCATTGAGTACTTTGGGAGCTGCTTGTGGCACGTTCGGCGTGCGCTAGCAGATGCTACGAGAAACACTTGGCACATTCGTCGGTAGGTTTCGTCCACAGTCAATGCTGCGGACATGGCATGAGGCACATAAGGGAAGAGGACCCTGGGCATCTGCCTCTATTCTCTCGTCTTCCTGGCAGTCCTCAATTTCCCTTCTTCTTTCTCTCTTTGATTTACTTTTATTTTTATTTTATCTATTTCTTTTAATTTTTTTTCGGGAAGAGATGCGGCGTCGATCGTGAGACTCACGAGGGAGGGACCTCGATGGCCCTGCCTGGGTGAATTTTGTGTCGCTGCATTGGGTTCGACCGTTGCACAGCACACGAAAAGGAGCTCTATTGGATGGGCATGCGCCGAATGCATGGGAGAAAAGCTGTAACCATAGGGGGCAAGAAGCTTCGATTCGTGGGTTGGGGTGCAATGGAGAGGAAATAATGGTCCAGAGGGGTCCTACTGAGAAGTGCGGAGAGTGGGAAGATTGGCCGGGTCGCTGATGGCTATGAATGGGCATGGGAGAGAGGAAAGAAATCTGTCGATTGCATGGGACTACAGTAAGAGTCTGACAGATGCCTACCGCCTCCCTCTCTTCCTCTCCTATTTCTTAAAAATAGAGAAAGCTTTTCTTTTTTCTGTTTTGTGGAGGAGGTCGGCGCCACCGGTGCCATATCAACGGATTGGGAGCTCCTCCGGTGCCTGCGCAGGTATGCCCGGAGCGCACAAGATCAGAGTAGAGGAGTTCAGCCTTATGGGAGGGAGATCAGGGCCTCCTATGCTTGATGCGTGAAAGATGTCGACGCCGTGGCACCTAGCCAATGAAAGGAAGGAACTTGAGCACGCATCACCTGGCGTGAGATAGGAGGGGATGCGAGACCGTCGG
>QRFJ01001596.1:0-177767 GCA_006176705.1 Cocos nucifera
TCCTTGGTTGCCGCACTGGCCATTTTCCTACTATTGCTCTGATTATTGTTGGATAATGATAAGTTGGTGGGATCCAACTTTGATAGCTGGTACCAAAAGTTGAAGATTATCCTAGAGCATGAACGGATCCTATATGTACTGACAGATCCTGCACCGAGGAGCTAACTACTAATGCACGTGGAACAGTCAGAGATACTTATTAGAAGTAGCTCAGTGACTGAACCACGGTGCACTATATTATGCTGGCTGTGATGAGCGATGAGTTTAGTCGTAGGTTTGAGATAGCTTAGCCAAATGAAATGCTCCAAGTGTTGGAGGATTCTTTTGGCACATCCGATGACGTTGAGAGGCACAAGACTAGTTGCACCATCTTCAATGCCAGAATATGGGATGGAGCCTCTATCACTGATCATGTACTATATATGATCGAGCTAATAGAGTGCTTGAGCAAACTCAACTTTTTCTTGCATGAACAACTTGAAAGAGATGCAATACTGAACTCACTGCCAAAGTCCTATCTCCCTTTCCTTACTCATTACAAAATGACAAAGTCTGAAGTAAACAACCATAGCTTACTGGGGTTATTTTTGAACTTTGAGAAGAATCACCAACTCCATAAAGAGTCGGTGAACTTAGTGGGAGGTTCATCTTCTGGTTCTCGACCCTTTAGAAAAGAAAGAAGAACAAGAAGAAGAAAATAAAGAAGGTGCAAGTTCAGACTGGGACATCAATGTAGGGCCAGATCAGGAAGATCAAGCCTAATAAGAGTCAAGCTGAATACTTCTTTTGCAAAAAGCGAGGATATTGAAAGAGAAACTGTCCTCAGTATATTGCCTCCCTAGATCCGAACTGGCAGAGAAAGAAGCAAGCTATTGCTGGACAAGGTATTTATATGATAACTCCTTACAATTTCTTTATTTATGATATTACTAACTGGGTATTGGATATCGGTAGCCCTTACCATATTTGCAATTCATTACAGGGGTTGCAGGTTAGTAGAAGATTCGACCAAGGTGAGAGATTCCTAAACATTGGAGATGGAAGATCAGTTCCAGTTCTAGCTTTAGAAATTTTGAAACTTGTATTTGAATCTCATACCGTTGTTCTTAGTGATTATCATTTCTATCCTAGTTTCTTTTTAAATATCATTTCTATAGGCCTTTTGACCATGAACAATTATGAAATTTCAATAAAGAAATGAGTTTGTAATGTCATTGTGAATGGTGTTACTGCTTTCTATGGACAATTGAACAATGGTGTATATATGTTATCATAACCTTTTAATGTAGTCTATTCTACTGGCAAGTATCCTAGATTAGATAGTGTATCAAATATCTACTTATGGCACTGTAGGCTAGGTCATATAAACAAGGATAGGATAAACAGGTTGACTCAAGAGGAAATCCTCGAAGTCGATGATTGTGAATCACTTCCAACCTATGAGTCCTGTCTTCTTGGTAAAATGACCAAGTCACCTTTTACTGAAAAAGGTGAGAGAGCCAATGAACTCTTAGGTCTAGTACATACTATTGTATGTAGACCAATGAGCACAAGTGCCAGAGATGGATATGTCTACTTCATCACTTTCACAGATGATCTATCTAGATATGGATATGTCTATCTGATGAAACATAAGTTGGATTCTTTTAAAATGTTCAAACAATTTCGAAGTGAAGTAGAAAAACAAACTAAAAAGAGTATTAAAACTCTTTGATCTGATTAAGGAGGAGAATACCTTTCTAGTGAGTTTCTCACATATCTAGAAAAGAATGAAATTCTCTCCTAATGGACTCCTCCTAGAACACCATAGCATAATGGTGTGTCTAAAAGGAGGAATCGAACTTTATTAGACATGGTCCGATCTATGATGGGATTTGCCAACTTGCCGATATCCTTTTGAGGATATGCACTCGAATCAACTTGTTATCTATTAAATAGAATTTCAAGTAAGTCTATAGTTAAAATCCCATATGAGATATGGACAGAGCATAAACCAGCACTTTCACATCTTAGGGTTTAGGGGTGCCTACTTATGTCAAACAATTAGTTACAGACAAACTTGGACCTAGGTCTGACAATTGTACATTCATAGGATACCCACAGAGATCAAAGGATACTATTTCTACCATGCTGATGAACAAAAGGTGTTCATTAGCCTTAGGACAACCTTTTTGGAAAAGGAGTTTTTTGGTGAAGGAATTGTTGCCTCTAAGGTTGAACTTGATGAAGTTCAACAGGTAGAAAGTCTAACATAGAATGTTGAACCTAAGTCGGATTTGATCAGATCAGATTCGAAGCTTAATGAACCCATCAAATAGGTAGAGTACCGTGCCATCCAGACAGATACTATGGATTCTTGGTTCAAGATGGTGATCTCATCAAACTCGATGAGAATGATGAGGACCCGATCACTTATATGGATGCGATGTTGAGACCCGACTCCGAGAAATGGCTAGAAGCCATGAGATCCAAAATGGATTCCATGAAGGTCAATGATGTATGGATATTAGCTAACCCACCTAAACGGGTTAAATCCATTGGGTGTAAATGGGTCTTCAAAAGGAAGAGGGGCACAGACAAAAAGATGGAGACCTATAAAGTCCATTCGATTGCCAAGGGATATCATCAACGTTATGGTATTGACTATGATGAGATGTTCTCTCCTATAGCAATGCTCAAATCCATTCGGATCATGCTTGCCATTGCTGCCCATCTAGACTATGAGATCTGGCAGATGGATGTGAAGACAGCTTTCCTAAATGGAGAGCTGACCGAAGAGGTGTATATGATAGATTGAAGCAGGCATCTCAGAGTTGGAACATGCGTTTTGACAAAGTGATCAAAATGTATGGCTTCGTTAAGAAGGAAGAAGAACCCTACATTTATAAATGGGCAAATGGTCCAGCAGTGGTATTCCTTATTTTGTACATGGATGATATTCTCTTAATCGGAAATGATATTCCTGTACTACAATAAATAAAAGTCTAGTTGTCATCATAGTTCTCCATGAAGGACTTGGGTGAAGCATCCTACATCCTAGGGATGAAGATCTATAGGGACAGATTTAAAAGGATGGTTGGTATATCTCAGTCCACGTACATAGAAATTATGCCGAAGAGGTTCGGCATGGAGAATTCCAAAAAGAGCTATCTTTCGATAGGCCAAGAAATTTTTCTCTCTAAGAAGGATTATCTGACAACTCTTAAAGAGAGAGAGCATATGAGTAGAATCCCATATGCTTCGGACAGTAGGGATCTATTATATATGCAATGATATGTATGAGATCAGACATGTATCATACTCATTAGGAGTAGTGAGTAGATACCGGTTTGATCCTAAGAGAAAATTCACTGGAAGGTGGTTAAAACCATCCTTAAGTATTTGAGAAATACTAAGGACCAATGGTTGGTTTATGGTGAGTCAGATCTAGAAGCTTGATGAAGGTTTACAGACTTCCAGCTTTTCAATCTGACCATGATGACAGTAAAAGTGTGTCGGGGATATATCTTTACTCTAAATGTTGGAGCCATCTACTGAAAAAGTTTCAAACAACATACAGTGGCTGACTCTGTTTGCAAAGCAAGAGTATATGGTAGCATCAGATGCAGCAAAGAAAAGCTGTGTGGCTGAAGAAAGTTTCATCACCGAGCTTCGGAGTAGCACCCTTCATTGATGGTTCCAGTCCTACTCTACTACGACAAGCACTGGTTCCATAGCTCAAGCAAAGGAATCTGAAGGCACACCAAGTGGACATAAAGCACATTCTGTGCCGCTTTCATTTGGTCTGCATAAAGATCATGGATCATGGTGACGTCGACCTTCAGAAGATTCGATGGAAAGAAGAACCTAGCCAACCCCTTCACTAAAGCCCTGGGCAATCAAGAAAGTTCGACAATCATAAGTCGAAGATGGGTATTAGATACTATGCCGAGTAGCTTTAGGATAAGTGGGAGTTGTTGAAAATTGTATCCCAAAAGTCAATCATTAACCTATTGATGGTTGAGCTATTTTATAATTATAATTAATTTATTAATTAATAAAAATATTTTGGACATCTTTTTCATCATAAGTTTACATCTTCTAATGAACTCTATTTTTGTGATGAAGTTCCTTAGGACTATTTAGTTTCGATAAAGAGAGGATTTATCGATTAGTCCTTAAATTTAGTTCACGACCAAATGATAGGATTGTTAAATTAGGACAACAGCATCTATCGAGCATAGGTCATTATATGCCATATAGTTGGTTGTCCTCTTAACCAAGGAGTGTGGAGACACTGGTATGGCATACAAGATGAGATGCATATGGGTACATCGTCATTGAATGTGACCAACTCCAGAGCATTCTACTGTTCGAGAATGTCTCTGATGGGATATAGGTATAAGTATCCCTTAGACCTGAGATCACCTCAGTGACTTGCAAGCAACTTCACTATGCTTTGGTATCCAGACTAACTAAATTTTTAATTCAGCAATGGAAGGCTTCTAGGGCACAGTCAAGTACTTTGCAAAGTTAGGAATGTGATCAAGATGGAATTGACCACTCCAAGAGTTGGAGAAGAATGTATCACTATATTTCAATATAGCAAAACCTTGGCCAGGATAATCCATCAGATGGATTTGATATTTTGAAATACAAATGTGGACAACCTGATCAGAGTTGACAGTTGAACTCTGAGGTGTCCTACGAGCATTGTGGTCAAGGGATGAATTATATGGAAACTATATCCGCATGGGTTCTAAGGATAGTGTTCTACACCTTCGACCTATCCGATCGTTGGATATCATTACTAGATGGTCACTTCGATTAGTACAAAAATTTATTCTTATGCTACCAGCTTAGGTTCAGACCTATGAGGTCACACACATTAGAGCTTATGATCTGATCGGATGGTTGATCAATGATTAAGAATCGTTCTAGGGTTAAACAATCAATACGATTGGTGTTTAACCTAGTGCAAGTATTGCAGGAGGATCAATTAGCAATTGAATTACTAATTGACTTAATTTAATTAAGCCAATAGGCTGAGATTAAGTCTAATTAAATATGATTTAATTAGATTTGGTTTGGGCTTGATTAGATCAAGTCCAATTGGTTTATTGGATAAGCTAAGTGCAAGGAAGAACTAGTCTTAGTCTAACTAGGACTCAGATTAACCTAATTTTTTAATTTGATTAGAAAATAAATTAAAATTAAATTTGATTTAATCTAATTTAATTAAGTTCTTAAATGAGTTAGGATTTTATTTAATTAGATTAATTTAATCTTGATTTTATTTAGTTAAAAGATCTTGTTTGATTAAGTCAAAATAGGAGTCCTAGTGTGACTTGGACTCTCTATCACTTACGCCACTTAATCCTCATGCCCCATGCCCTTTTTGTTTTGTTTCTTATGTGAAAATTCTCCACTCCCATGGTTCTCTCCTCCTTTTTTCATAAGGTAATTTGTTGGAAGACCAAGTCAAAAAAGGAGTTAGTTTTGTTTAGGATTCTATGAGATAGAATCCTTGTTGACCAAAACACCTTTCCTTGAGTGCTCATAGAATCCTTGTTGACCAAAACACCTTGCCTTGAGTGCTGCCCCCTCTTTTAATTAATTTTTCTCTTATTCCATGAAAATAATCTCTTTTTTTATGTGCCCTCCCTTTTTGGTCCATGCCAATACTTATGGAGGAGGCGCCCAAGATCTTTTAATTAATTTTTCTCTTATTCCATGAAAATAATCTCTTTTTTTATGTGCCCTCTCTTTTTGGTCCATGCCAATACTTGTGGAGGAGGTGCCCAACTCTTGGGCGCCCCAATAACTTTCTATGTTTAGATATTCCTAGTCTAGATTTTGATTTAATTTGAACTCTTCTTTTTCTCTATTTATTGAATGAATTTTATTTTGACTTTTTCATAAAATATAGAGCTTTGGGAGAGGTTTGTAGTGTGCAAAAATCAGAGGAAGTAGGTCCTTGGGCGTGGGGGTTCCATAGGCACCAAATTAGGTGTCTAGGTGAGAGAAAAGAGAAGAAGAAGAGGGTCTTCTTCTAAGGCTATTTTATTTTCAATATCTTCTTTTTTTTTGAGCTTTTTCTAAGAGAGTCTCAGATCAGTAAACTCTCATCTTTCTTCTCATATTTTGGAGAGTCTAAATTTTGAAGAAGAAAGCATCGGATCGACCATCGAAGAAGGATCAGCACAGTACTAGCATGCCGTACTGATTTTCTACATCGAACTTTAGATCAGAGATCGTAAGTTCATATGGACAACTCCTAGAGGTCGGACATGTGTGCGGCTTGTGAGTTTATCCTCAAGCCCGTATCAGTAAGTTAGAATGTCTAACTTGCTCAGGTAATAGATCTAATCTATTAACTTCATACCTGCATTTGATGTAGTGTAGATCTAGGTTGATTTGATCAACCTTTTACTTTCTTATTTGATTTTAATTTTTAATTTAATATCATATCTTGATCATATAATAGATTTGAGATCTAGGTGTTTACATGTTTATTTAAATAAATATTTAATTTATTTAAGTCTTTTAGTGCAAGATCTTGAAAAAGTTTTTAAGATCTACCTGTAAAATTCTAGATCTGGTTCCTTGAAAGCCACTAAGCCGAATTGGGGTCTTCAGGTCAAAGGGTACAAACATAGATACGTCAATTGGTTTGATCATCTTCAACTACTTGAATTGATCAAAAGCTGATCTCGATGTCATCACGATCAACATTTTGATCTAGCTTCTCCAATTAGTCCATGCTTAAGGGCTTGCATCCGATCAACCATTAATGTGCAACCATACATGATACAACCCAAAACATAGAATAAGAGTTGCAATTCCATGATCATTACCTCATATATCTCATACATGAATCACATGTATCTAATACATAAAAATAGAAATTTTTAATTTGGGTATTAAATTGATCATTTAACATGGATTTAAAAAGATATCCTATGATCTCATCCCCATAACTTTCTGATCTTATCGACCATCAACATTGGCTGATCAAATCAACCAATAAGATCAAAACTTATGGTTTTCAAATCTCATTAAACAATCCATAATACTCAAATCAGCAATCTAATTTTCAAACATATGAGGGTGGCTCTATTACTACTGTTAATAACTAAGGGTTGATCTAAATTATGCAGTGGAAGGATAAAATAAAAATTTATAAGCTAAAAAAATAAATTTTAGATTAATTAATATGTGAGATCTTATCTCAAATTAACCTTGGATGCCTCATAGTTTTTAAGATTAAGATTAAGAAGGAAGATCAAATCTTCACCTTTGCGTGGGTAGATCTACCCCACAATTTGATGATCATGGATATCTTCTTGGTTTCTTTTAAAGCCGCACATGAGTTTAGCCTCTATAGGTATCTACACGAGGCTACATATAATCAATGTCCAATCTCACCGGGTGCTAGCTTCCTTGCAAAGATCCTCTTTATGGTGGATTTTCTTTTCCTCTTTGCTGAAAGTCCTTCTCAAGGATCTTAGCCTTTCTTCTTTATAGAAGGTGCTTTGTACATGAATAGATCAAGAACCTTTCTGATCCTTTTTCAATTTTCTTCTCAAGAAAATCCAGCATGCAGCCCTTTTTGATTTTCTTCTCTTTCTCCCTTTGCCAAGAAACTTTCTTGGCCGTCCAACCCTTGGACCTAAGCACTAGAGGCATCCAATCACCTTGGACATGTGAGAAAGAGAGAGAGTGAGATGGTTTGGATGTCTACCAGAAAAGGAGGCATGAGATAGGAGGGAAAGCATGAGACAGGATAGAGGAGAGGAGGCATTAGGACTTTTGTGCGCACACCTTAAGGGCACCCAACTCTTGGAGCATGCCTCCTTTTATTTTAGCATGAGAAAAATCAATGTTAAATAATATGGGGTGCCATCTCTTAGGTAGAATTCCTTTGCAAGTTCATCAACTTTTGATGGATAGAGTCCCAAGTGGCTTGGACTTTGACTAAGTCAAAATCCTTATCTCATAAGGACTCCAATTGTCTTTGGGTTTAGGATTTCTATAAACCATAATTGGTTTGATCAACCTAGCTTGAGTCAAGTTCAATTAAATCTCTATTTAATTTGATTCGAACTCAACCCCAATCATTTAATTTAATCAAATCAAATTAAATAACATTGCAATAATTGCACATAAGTCCTAATTCACTAACTATTAGTAAGTCATCCCTTACAACTTTTGCATTTTAGGATCACAAATTTATAATAAATATAAATTAGTTCAATTATCAATCACATCAATAATCAAAATTTAAGGTGATTCACAATTGCAATCCAACCATCTGATCATATACAATCTCTTTATGTGCGACCCCATAGATTTTATTCTATTTAGTAGTAGCATATATTATGATCTGCATCAATAATATCATGGAAACTCCTTTTAATGGATTGAAATAATTTCAACTAATCCAATAAAAATTATTGACCATCAAAATATTTTTCATGGATCCTACAATCCACTAGTGATGCCTAACAGTATGTAGTGGCATTCTAGTAGAATGGAATGGATGAATCTTTATATGTAATTATCATATGATATAGTCTTTCTATCATGAGTCTCGACAAGATGGAGGTTATAGAATTTTTTGTCAAACCCCATCATTTGTTGTATGTCAAATTTATTCAACTCAAGTTCCTAATGAAAAAAATGATGGAAACCCTTTTCCACTATTCACTCTATCTTGGCCAAGTTCTTCTGAATTTAATCTCATAAATCATATAGAACTAACTTTCTTATCTACCAAGAGCCATAGATTTCTTCTAGGTGCACACCCCACTCCTACAATGAACCTACTACAACCAACATGCATCACAAGGATCCTTATGGCTAAGAGACTAAGGGTACGTACAGTTAAACTACAGCAATCCTATTATGAATAGCTGAGACACCATAGGTCAAAGAACTAGTCATACTACTATAGCATCAAGTAAGTCACTAATGAGTGGATAGATATTCAAGTGACTTCTCGTATTGGTCAAACTCGGTACCCTTGACTCTAACAATCATTTGCACTCTTGCTTCAATGTCCCCACACTATAAGCTTGAAACTCATCTATCCTAAAAGAAAAGTAATCAATACACTAATCTATATCAATCACCATCCTCATGATGATCCATCGATTGGAAGCATTTAGAAATTAATCATCAATGATACATGTCTCAAATTATCAACTTTTGAGAATATGTGCCATCATCTTATTTATTCCTTGGATAATTCATGGATACATAAATAACATGAATGAAATAAATAACCCAATAATAAAAATAGCAAATATAAAATTATGTCCTAGAATAAATATATGCATCAACCTGATTAGCTTCTAAGGCATATTAGAATAAATATAAGATAAGAGCGCGATGTTATCGTTAAGACACTATATTTATCAATTTAATCCAACTTTTTAAAATAATTAAAAATATATAGATAATAGTGAGTCAGATCGAATCCATAGGGAAGGTAGTATTCTAGATTTAAAATCTTTGATTTTTGAAAAGAAAAAAAGAATTTAAAAATAAAATTTGAAGTTGGAAATTAAAAATTAAAATTACAAAGTAAAAATTAAATTATGCAGAAAAGTAAACTTGATACTAAGATTTACTAATTAGATCTTAGCATCTACTTGCAGTAAAAAAAAGAGCAATAATTAAAGTATAAAATTTAAATTACAATAAAAATAAAGTGCATGAAATTAAAGAGCATAAAAATAAATATTATATTAATTAAAAGGTTCATAATTTAAATACATAAAATTTAAAAAAATAAATAGGCTGATCTCTGATCTTGGATCGACATCAGCAGAAAGATGGTGTAGAAGCTCAACTCTTCTTCTTAGCACCCATTGCTTTGAAGCAGTCTCTAATCCAAAGCCTGGCTCTATCCTATACCAAAGCTTCACCTTGACTGAAGACAATGAATTTTGAAGGCCCGGGGTCTTATTTATAGGTGTTGGAAGGATGGAAAATTTTTCTATAGGCAATATGGGACTAAAGAATATTTTAATCATCAAAATAGAAAGAAATCTGAGTGAAATTTGAATTAAAAAGAATTATGGATGAATTCTATTGCTTTGGATGAAATCTGGCCATCAGATATGATTAAAACATTCCAAAAAATATCAAAATTGGATGTGTATCAACCCAGATTAGGTTGGATTAAATTCTGGCCATCCAATTGCATTAATCAGGAGGAAATCTGATCGTCAAATCAAGTTCTAGGTGTTTTAATCAAGTCGGAAGCTTCTTGGATCGTTGGATCATCTTCTGGGTTGAGCGCTGCCATCGGATGGCACTTGGAGTTTGAATTAAAACTAGAACCAACCACCACCGTCGGATCTTGACCGCAAGCAACTACAACCACACGATCGCACACTTACTATTCCCATGGACTGCATTGACCGACTGCACTGCACACCGCAACCAATCAATGCCTTCTATCGTCAAGTGAAAAGATCAAAATATCCCGTGAGCTATGATAGATTTTCTATAAACCCTTTAAGGGTCTGGTCCACTACATGTCGCTCCGTGATTCATCGGTTGTCACTGAGTTGGAGATCTATGCCTAGATCGTGGACCGACTGATGGCTTCTACGATTGAGTCAGCTTTGATGGCTTGGCTTGGCTTGCAGAGTTGGCTGAGCCATTTTCTTTTTTATTTTAATTTTTTTTAAAAAAAATTCATATCTAGTCCATTTTAGCTTTGATTTGCTTCAAACTTATTTCGTTGCGACTAAAAAAGTAAGCTATTTTTATTAGTAATAATTTTTTATTTTTTATTTTTATTATTTTTTATTTTATTTTTTAATTTTTTATTTAATAAAAATATTAATTTTTAAAATATATATAAATTGATTATTAATTTTTAAAAATAAATATAAATTAATTAATAAATTAATACTTTTATTAATAATTTTATTATATTTTTCAACATCTAACACCACCAACTTGCTAAGAAGTACGGCCATCCTATTGGTTTGATATCTCTCCAGCAGCTTCTGGAGCGAGCACCTCTTTTTATTCGATATGGAGCCATCTCGATCTTGCATGAATAATGAACTTTCTAAAATTATTTTTCAAAACTTAATATCCAAAATCATATTTTTATCAAAATTTAATCATAATTATTTTAAAAATAAAAATCCTAAATTTTGAAATCTTTATAGGGCTAGCTGGCCATGTGGTAGCGCCCGATATTCCAGGTAATTCAATCTAAAGCATCCAATTGATCAACTACAAATTAAGGGTCATGCTAGGATGTTAGGATGCAATCAATCATGAAATCTCATGATGCTTGGCCCAATCAAGATAGGGGCCGACGGGCTTTTTGATAGTCAATGGTCAAGAGATCCCTTCACTAGGGTCTATCAAGATTGTTAAAAGGTCTTTCTAAGATCTAGAAAACATTAAAAGAGACACAATGAGAGAGAGAGAGAGAGAGATACTTTAAGAGAGAGAAAATATTTTTTAGAGAAAGAAAGTAGAGATAGAAACTAGAGAGGAGGTAAGAGAAGAGAGGAGAGAGAAGAAGAAACTAGAAGAGGGAGAAGTTTCCTCTTTTTTTCTTTTCTTTCTCTCTCTCTCTATTTTTTTTCCTCTTCTTTCTTCTCATTTCCTAGGCAAAGCAGGGGACCTTCGGGTCACCCCTCGCTCTCGAAATAAAGGGAAGCCCCAATTGGTGGTGGCCTTGGCCGGTGGTGGTTGGGGTCATGGTGGTGCAGCCAGGTGTTCCACAACTGGTGGTCGATAGTGACGATATAGAAAAAATCTAAAAAAAAAACACAAAAAATAGGGGAACCACTGGAGCCTCCATCCTTTTCGACAAAAAATGGTGGTTTACCAACTAGAATCAAGGCTACGGTGGGTGATGAAACTAGGGAAAAGGTTATCAATGGATCTTGAACACTTACCTTGTTTTCTAGTGATGATTGGCCTACAAATTTGGTGAGCATAGTGAATGGCTTCAAGAAGAAGAAGAGGAGAAGAACTCTAGCGAACCTTTGGCTTGGGGCCTTGGTCCTTGATGAGAAGAAGAGGGAAGCCCTCTTCCCTTTAAATAGGACCAAAGGGGAGCAGTTTGACTCCCTTCTAGTGGTGGTCTTCAACCCCAATAAGAAGTCAATCGAGGAAAGGAGAAGACTCTAATCGGGGTCCAATTCTTCCACCTAGTAGCTGCATAGCACATGCTGGCCTTCTCTTTTTGTCTATGCTTTAAAAGTCATGGGAGATCTTTTTTATTTAGGCCTTTTCTCTGGTGGCTGACCAAACCCGATTGGGTCGAGCATTATAAGAAATGTATGTAGCTATTTATTGTACCATTGTTGGGTACCCACTACTTTAAATTAAATTTATTTCATGCATGCTTCTAGTTGCTATTTAGTGGTAGTTAATTCTTCTTCTAAAATGAATAAATGAAAAGATTATAACACTCTCCTCAAACAAAATTTAAAAAAATCAAATAGATTTTTTTTGCAAAATTAAAAAAAATCAAATAGAATTTTTTATGTTAAAAAATGTGCTATTTGTACTTTTATTATTGTAAAAAGAATCAGCTTTTGTATCTAGATAACCATCTATATCTAGATATAATAGCAACTCTCTCATGAAATCATCATCTGAAACAAAATTATCAACATTGGTACATCATCTATTGATCAATATAACTATAAGTTTTGCATTATTGATATCATGTATTATAACATGCATAATTTAATATCGCATATTGTAGCATGCATATATTAATATCATTTTTTTTCATTAAATGGAGTGGGTCAAAATTGACTTTCTTTGTAGGAGATTTTGCACTTTCGCCAAGATTAATAAAGGAAATCTATTTTCCAAGGTATTTGCTGAATTTGACTCTTTGTTCCTATGCTGATAAATAGAAATTTGCAAGATTTTTTATTTTGTTTTCCTAAAATTTATTGTTTTTGTTATTTGCTATTTGTTATTTGTTATTAGAGAAGGTTAATCAAGCTAGTGATTTGTTTTTTCCATGTCTTTGAACCTATGAGGGGGTTGCTATTTCTTCTGGTTACAATAAGATATTTTGATTAGGGTGGGAATGACTTATTGATTATCAATGACTACTGGAATGTCAGACCTATTCCATGCATGGACTTTTTTATTTTTATATCTTCTCTTTCTTTCTTTTCATTTTATTAATTTGTTGAAATCAGGGAATAATAACTTTAATAACACTGTCGTTCATTAATGATGCCGAGAGGAAATTGTCCAATAAGGCATTATTTGCATTGGAACTTGTAACAATTTCTCTCTAAACAACCTAGCTTCAATTGATTGAAAGAATTACAACACAAAATAATAAGCTATTATGATAGTATAACAATATTATATGATAATATATGTTAGATGTATATCCTAGAAGCTAGATTGACCGACACTTATAATACATTCTAAGAGTATAATTATAATTTTGATTTATTATTAATAAAATGAGTTATTCTTTCTATCTCATTTGCATATTAAGTGTCTGTGATACATCCATTGAGTTAATAAGTATGATAATACATATCCTTAAGAGTTAAAAATTTAAGATATATATTATCATAATTAACTCATAAACTACTTTCGATCATAAGATCATCATGAGAATGATAATTGATTTGGACGATTGGTGTACAATCGCTTTCTTAAGATAGATAAATCTTGAATCTATGATGTAGAGACATCAGAGTGAGAGTATAGATACTTATTAAGAATAAGAGTATTGAGCGTGACCAACTTCGAACAACCATAAGGAAGTCTATCTTCTCATTGATGACTTCTCGATGTTGTAGTTGTGTGTCTAGTTCTTTAACCTGAGGTGCATCGACAGTTTACCTTGAGGGTGTTATAATTTGACTACACCATAACTTGATCTCCTAGTCATTTGAAATTCTGAGGTATATGTTAGCTATAGCATGTTTATTGTAGGAATTGGATCACACCAAGATGGAATCTATTAATCTTGGTAGAGGAGTAATCTTATGGTGATCATGAGATCGAGTCCTAAAGCCCATGGCCATGGTAGTATGAAATAATAGAAAAAAGTTTTTATTAGAATTTTACATCAGACTCGAATCGATTGATTCAATCATGTGATAGGTATTAGATTTAATAAGTCAACCTTAAGCTAGATCCTAATGGAACTCATGATAGAGGAACCCAATCACATGATAGTTGCACCAAAAGGTTCTTATTCAATTTTGATGGATTACCACCACATACTGCTAGGTATCACTGGTAGATTATAGGATCAATTAGAATTATCTTGATGATCGATAATTCTAATTGGACAAATCAAAAAGAGTTCTGATCCATCAAAAGATATTTCGATAATGTCAATGATGGAGATTGTGATATATCTCATTACCATACAGAATTAAATCTATTATGTCACATAAATAAGGGTTTGGATTTGGATGTCATAAATTGGACTCATGAAGTTTGATTGATTTAGATTTGATCCAATTAGATTTAAGAAAATTATGCTAGCACATGATTGGACCTAACTTTCTCCTCCTATGGATTTTCTAATTGATTTGGACTCAGTCATATTAGATTTGGCTTGTTCAAAAGTCTTGTATGGATTTATCTTAATCTGACTAGACCTTATCCTGGTCTGATCAGGCCTTATCCTGATCTCACTTAAAAAGAATTAGGACAAGGGGGCCCCAAGAGTTGGTGCCCCCTTTGACTTAGTCTTGCATGCATAAATGGAGAGCACATCCCCCTCCTTTCTCTTCTGAGGCATGCACTATTTGGAGAGAAAATTAAAGGGGGCACACCCCTGAGGCATGCACTATTTGGAGAGAAAATTAAAGGGGGCACACCCCATCCTGGTGTGCGCCCCTTATGGATATGGATAGTGGTTGAGAAGGTTAGAGGTTGTTTCAATTTGAACGAGTCAAACGAGTTCAAATCGATTCAAACTCTAGAGAGATTTTTTATTCTTGCACCAACACCTTATTTGGATAAGGTGGCGCATGCCTAGCCTTTATTTTGTGTGACAAAATGAAGAAAAAATTTTGATGGGGCATGGAGGTTCATGAAGAGTTCTTCTGCTTTGAGTAAATTGATCCGGTCAATTACTTAAAGCCCTAGGACTCTAGGTCTCCCGTATTTTCTATAAATAAGAAACTAGGCCAAAGAATTTGGCCATTCAATCACCCCACACCCAAGCTCTGCTCCTCCTCTGCATGTCTCCTCTCCCTCCTCTAGTTTCTCTCTCCCATGCCCAAGGATTGGGCCGACCACATAATCGAGCATCAAGGTATTGTCCGTGCAAGTCAAAGATGAAGGAGATCCCGATCGAGTGTCAATCGGACTGCTGTCGATGATCAGATCAAAGGCGCAATAAGGAGATCCTAATCTAAGTTTCAAAAATCAAATTCAGAAGGAGAAGACCTCCAAATCTGAACTGAATGAATACTAGTAGAGGTCGGGCATGTGCATGGCTCAAGTCAAACCTCGGATCAGCATCAGATCATCTCTATGAGTAGACCGCCTACTTGCAAAATAGGTGGTATATCGTATACCTAATGCATGTATTAGTTTCAGATTTAAGCAATTAGATCTAAGGACCATTTAGATCTGATAGGATTGGAAGAAAAAATTTTAAATTCTACTGTTCAGATCCGATCCGTTTAGAAGCAGAACCTTCAACTGGTATTAGAGCCAAGTTCTAGGTTCATAGATCTAGATTGTTTAGATCTGAATCTAATTTTTGATGAAATCAAAATAGTTTCTTATTTTTATTACATAAGATGTAATCTAAAATGATACATGAGATGTATGCAAAGCATGGTTAGAATAGATCTAAATTCATATATGTGATATATGTTGTAGATCTAGTTCTAGTAGTAGTAGTAAATTATTTTCTGATTGAAGCATTCCTCTTAGCCATCTGGTCATAAGAGTAAGAAGGATTTAAAAGCCCTCACTTCTCATTCGATGGGATGCTTTTATAGCATGTAGGGGTGCTGCATGTCTGTCCTCAATCAGAAAAATCAAAACTTACTTTCTACTAAACCCTAGATCCAAAAATCCTAGGATCTATTTTCATGCTTTGTTATTTTGTACCCTATTATACTTAATTAAAAATTAAGTTATGAAATCAATGAGATCTAAAAATTGAGAATTTAAGATCTAAAATATCTTCATAAAACTAGGTTCAAGGTGTGGGTAGCTTAATTAGGTCTAGCTTAAGTGGTTGATCAAATTGAATCAAGAGTTGATTAGATGGGATCAAGAGTGCTAAATTAACTAGCCCAATAGTTGTAAGTTTGGTCAAAATTGATTTGCAACCACATGTGATTGATCACCTTAAGACCTAATCTAGATCTATGGTTCGAGTATGGATTGTAGGCAAACCCAATCAGTTCTAGATTGACAAATTAGTGTCTAAGGTAAGTCCAGCAAATACGATCGATAGTTTTTAATTAGGAGCTACTCATCGATGATTCATCTGAGGTTGAGTTAATGGCATATTCCTACCATCGATCTCACTTACGTAGCCAATTGGGTTGATCAAGTTTTGTATTTGGATTGCCAACGATACAAGCTAACCCATGCCACTAGATTAGTCATAATAGTTATGACTAGTTAAGATTAAGAGATCTAAATTAAAATCTTTCTAAGAAAATATTAAGTCTAGCAGTCTTCCATCGTTGCAGTTATGCAGACCCTTCCCAAGATTGACTGCTCTTGACTGGGTACAGTGGTTTAGTTGCACCGAAAAGACGTAACCATAGCTATTAGGCATAAGATGCTATAGATTGGAGGAAGGGTTGGGCTTAATATTTTGGATATGGTGAGGGTCCCAATCACGAATCCATTTCGAGCAAATAGTAGGTTTGACTTAAATATGGAGTGGAGCAATATTCCGAGCATGGTGAGCTTCATAAATTAGAGACCAAAGTTGGATGCAATATATTTAGAAAAATATTAAATAAGAGTTGTCCCCTCATCGACTGACTTATCATCAATAATTATTAGATGAGGTGGTGAGCCAATTGGTGGAACCGCACCAACCACTAAAAATCATTAATCATAAAAATTTTTGCATCTATTTCAAGAAAGTGAAGGGATCCAAAAAAATAGCGGGTGCCCAAATTTATTTTATAAATAAAATTTTTAAAATAAATTGATTAAGTCATTTATAAATCTAATTAGAAACTATGACTCTCTATAGGATGTCTACTTCAAACCTCCTAGCTAAGATTTTAGAAACCAACCCTTTGAATGGATCCAATTTTAAGAATTAGCTCTAGAACTTAAAAGTAGTTTTGAGTTTTGAAAAGCTGACCTATGTCTTAGACTAGGACCTTTCCCCATTCCTAGCTCGTTCGATCGTTGATTAGAAAGCGTCTCATGAGAAGTGGCTAGATGACAACAATAAGATCAGATGCTATATGTTGGTCTCAATGTCTAATGAATTGTAGTGCCAACATGAAAACATAAAGACTACCAGCCGATGCTGACTCACCTGCAAGAGTTGTACGATGAGCAGAGTCACACCGCATGCTATAAAGTCTCCAAGCGACTCTTCAGCGTGCAGATGCATGATGGGCAGTCAATCCATGATCATTGCTTGTTGATGATCAAGGACTTAGAGGAGCTTGAGAAGCTCAGAATGCCAATGGATAAGGACCTATAGATTGATTTGATTCTACAATCCTTGACTAATTCATATGGGCAATTTATAGTAAACTTTCATATGAATTAGATCTAGTGCACCCTGGCTGAGTTGATGAACATGTTGGTGAGTACTGAGGAAATCATGAAGAGTTCAAAGGACTCAATGCTTGCTGTGGAGTGGACTTCTTCTAAGAGAAAATCCTCTGGTAAAAAGAATAAGTTTACAAAAAAGTAGAAGACTGAGAAGAAGGAGAAGAAAGGAGAATCAAAGAAGGCTGCGGAGAAAGAAAAGTATTTTTACTGCAACTCCAATGGTCATTGAAAGTAGAACTGCCCTGCTTACCTGGCAAACCTAAAGAATAAGAGAAAAGAAGGATCTTCTTAAGGTATGCTCGTCATTGAGATAAACCTAATGATTTCTTCTTCATCCAATTGGATGCTTGACTCTGGATCCACTGCTCATCTGTGCACTTTCATTGTAGGATCTTGAGAATAGTAGGAGACTAAGGGATAACAAGATGATCCTATGCATCGAAAATAGAGCAAAGATTGCTATTGTGGCTATGAAAACATATCCTCTATGATTACCGTCAAGGAGCATCTTAGTTCTTAGAGATTATTTTTATGTACCTACTGTGAGAAGAAATCTAATTTCTATCTCCTGTTTATCATGGGATGGATATGTAATTAGCTTTAATAAGGATCACTATATTATTCTTTGTGAAAGAAATAATATTGAAAGTGGTTTCTTAATTAACGATCTCTATCAGTTATATGTTGATATACTTGTTAATTATGTCAAGCAAAATGTTAATGCCATATAATCTAAATGATCTAGAGATAATATAAATGAAAAGTACCTATGGCACCTTAGGCTAGGTCGTATAGCAAAAGATAATTAACAAATTAGAGAAAATCGAACTAATGGGTCCATTGACTTTCGAGTCATATTCAATTTGTGAGTCATACCTTAAAGGCAAAATAACCAAGCTGTCCTTTGTGGGACATGGAAAAGGAACCACAGAGTTGCTTGCTCTGATGCATACAAATGTCTGTAGCCCATTTGATGTGCCAACCAAAGATGATTTTGTCTACTTCATCATCTTTACTGATGATTTTTCTTGGTATGGGTACATGTACTTAATGCATCATAAGTCTGATGCTTTTGAAAAGTTCAAGAAATTCATATATGAAGTGGAAAAATAGATTGAAAAACCCATTAAGCTTCTATAATCAGACTAAAAAGGCAAATACTTTAGTAGAAAATTTTTGAACTATCTTAAGGAGTATGGTATAGTCTTATAGCGGACTCCACTTGGAATGTCTTAACTCAATGGGGTTTCAGAATGAAGAAATCAAATCTTATTAGATATAGTCCATTCCATGATGAACTTCATAAACCTTTTCAATTATCATTGGGGATATAGTCTTATGACAACTATTTATGTATTGAATAGGGTTCCTTCTAAAACCATTCCTACCATACCATATGAGATATCGCATGGTAAGAAATCGAGTTTGAGTCATCTCAAGATTTGAGATTGTCTGGTCTATATCTAGGAAAACATGCAGGGTTTCATGCTTGAATTTCAAAATATTTTTAAAATAATATGTAGCGAAAGATGCAGATTAAACTATTTAATCTATAAAAGCATGTAATCAAATGACAAAATCCTATAACAAAGATCTATAATATGTTATGATGCAAATATAAATCTAAAATTAAGTTAATCATAAGTGGTGATCATATCAATACCTAGATCTAGAATAATTCTAGATCTAACCCTCGATCATATCTAGGTTACCAAGAAATCAGATCTCTTACCTTTGCATAGGTTGAGAACTTTGTGATTGATTTTTGTTGTTATTTTTAGAGCCGCACATGCATCCGGCCTCTATAGGTGATCCACACGATCCTGCAACACAGATTGGAGGTTCGCCGAACGAAGATCCGCTCAAAGTACTAGCTTCTTGCAGATCCCTCATGATGGTTAATCAAATACATATTCTTCGGATCCCTTGGATACTCCAAGAGATGAAGAACATGAGGAGGAATAAGGGAGAAATCAAAACCTTGCATCTCTCATAAATCAAAAAATAAAATCAAGAAAAAATAAATCCTAAGAGAAGATGAATCTTCTTCTTCAGGACATCAATGGTTGATGTCCTGAAAATATCTCTATGCTAGGATAAGAGGAGACCTTCTCCTCTAAGATTTTTTCTAGGTTTCTAGATCTAAGATTTTTTATTTTCTTCATATAAAATTTCTATGAAAATTGGAGAAGAAGGGTTCTCCAAAAAACCCTAAGAGAAGACCTTCTTCTCTTCTCCTTCTCTCATCAGGATATGATCAAATCATATCCAAAAAGAATATCATGCCCCAACAACTTGGAGCACTTATCCCCATGCCCTATTCCTCTCTCTCTCAAATTTTTATCACATAAAAATCATAAAAAATAAATAAGAGAAAATTACACAAAAAAAAAATAACGAGAAGATAATCTTCTCTTACCTTGTCTCTTCACGACATCAACCTTTGATGTCTCAGTTGAAGGCTCTTCTCCAAAAATCATGATGCCTTAAGTCTCCACGCCCCTCCTCACTTTTCTCTAATTTTTGCCATGGAAAATTCCTAGCATTCTACATGCCAAAGCTCCATAAAAAGTGGCACCTCCTTATATATCTTTGACTAGGTCAAGACCTAGTCAAATAAGGCAACTAGTAAGGAGTTTGGGGGGCGTCCAACTCTTGGATGCCTCCCCAATAATTTTGGATGTGAGAACCAAATATTCCATGCACACAAGGGAGAAAAAGAGGGCAGACAAAAATTATGGCATGGGAAAAGTGGGCGCACAAGAGGGGGAAGAGTTTAGGTCAAAGGTGGCTCTTCCAAGTAGGAAACAAATCCTAACTTCCTTCTAGTTTTGACCAAATCATAACAAACTCTAAAACAACCAGATATATGAGGCATGGAAGGCCTCTTAGGCATTAGAATTCTCATGTAAAAATCAAGAATTAAAAGATGTAGGCATGAGCTCTTAGGTGCAAGAGAAAGAGAGAGAGAGTCCCAGTCCAACTGGGACTCATCTTATTTGACTAGGTCAAAATAGGTTTAAACCTAATTTAAATTATATTTAAATCAAATTAAATGCAACCTAATTAAAGATGATCCAAGTCCAACTAGGAGCCCAATTAAATCATATTAAATCAAGATTTAAGTCTGATTTAAATCCTAAGTCAATTAGGTGCACCCAAGTCCTAGTCAAACAATGAGTTATTCTTTCTTGAAATTGACTTATCCAATAAACCAACTAGACTTAATCTAATTAAGTCCAAATTAATTCTAATTAAATCTAATTCAATTAGACTTGATCTCAACCTGATTGCTCAATCAAATTGAGTCAATTAGCAATCCAATTGCTAATCAATCCTCCTACAACACTTGCATTAGGTCACATATCAATCATATTGATAGTTTGACCTTGAAATGATTCTCAATCATCGATTAACCATCTGATCAGGTTACAAGCTCTAATGGTGTGATCTCATAGGTTCAAATCTAAGCTAGTAGCATAGAAATTAAATTTTGTATCAATCAAAATGACCATCTAGTAATGGTACCCGACGTCCGGATAGATCGAATGTATCTAAAGCAACATTCTTAGAACCCTGGCCCATGGTTACTGTATAACTCATCCCTATGACCAATAATGCTCAAGACAACTTCGAGTATCCTATCAAACACTAATGCAAGTCATCTCTAGTGTCTCAAAATTTTGCAACTCTCATGATACCTCATGAGGATTATTCAGGCCTAGGTTTTGCTAAACTGAAATACAATGAGATATTCTTTTTCTGAAGCTAATCAGGAGTGATCAATTCCATCTTGACTCATACACTGACTTCACAAGTACTTGACTGTATCCAAAAATTTTTCAAATCTATATTAGAAATACAAGCAACCCGACACCAAAGTATAGTAAGTTGCTTGCAAGTAACCGTGGTGATCTCAAGTCGGAGGAACACTTATATCCATTGGCCTTAGCTAGCTACTCTTGACAGTAGAGTGTTACATTGATCATGTTTAGTGCAAATGTACTCCTACTTCTCATCTGGATGCCATACCAGTGTCTTCACACCACTTGGTTACGAGGACAACTAACGCATATGGCATACAGTGACCTACGCTCGATAAATTATCATCCTTGTTAATAACTTATCATTTGATCGTGAATAATTAAAGAACCATCCGATAAATCCTTCTTTATCGATTGATTATGGTTCTAAGAACTTCATCATAATTTAAGAGTTTATTTAAAGAAGATAGAACTTTTATAATAAATCAGCCAAATAACTATTATTATTAGATAATTCGTATACTAATTTCAATCATCTATCACTTAGATGATTGGCTTTAGGATACATTTTCCAACAACTCTCACTTGGACTAAACCCAATCAGAATGATATTAAATATCCTATCTTCTACTTGAGTTCGTAGAACTCCTTAGTTTCGAGGCCTTAGCAAATGGGTCAATCAATTTCTCCTTTTACATTGATCTTCTAAAGATCAACGTCACTCAAATCTAATATCTAAGATAAAAGCGATGCAGAATATGCTGGTCCTTGGATTCTTTAGCCTGAGCTATGACTCCAGTGCTATGATAGGACTGGACCATTGGTGGAGGGTGCCACTCCCAACCTGCTAATAAACTTCAGCAACTGCACAGCTTGCATGGTAGCATCATATGCCATGATGTACTCTACATCACTAACTGAATAGGCTAAAGTATACTGCTTGGAACCTTTTTAGTTGATTGCTGCTATAATTAGGGTATGACCCAACATTCTCTTGTTGTTATCTTATTTTGATCGAAATTAAAACATCCACATGTTTTAAGTCAATACTTTCATATTTGAGTCATTGAACCTTAGTAATTCCTAAATAGTTAAGGATTGTCTATACAATCTTTTAGTAGCTCTCACTTGGATCAGATTGGTATCCGCTCACTACCTCTAGTGAGTATACCAAATAAGATGACAGCTAAACCTCTATTTCTTATAATGCTAGAATGCCATTCCTGATTAAGAGAATTTCATCCTCAAACATCATAAGAAATAACACTACAAAATATTTTGCCTAATTATAAATACAGGGTTTGTCTTTGTTCATAATAAAGATATATGTTCAAAACGTATGTTCGAACTTTGAGATGATATTGAGATGGGCTTTATAGGTCCTTACCTTCCCATCTGTGCTACTCTGATCTTATTAAAAATTCATTCACACCCAATGGATTTTATCCCTTCAGATGAATCAACTAGTGTCCATACACTATTGATTTTCATAGACTTCAATTTGGATCATATGGCTCCAAGCCACTTCTCAGAGTCAGGCCACTGAATTATATCCCTATTGGTGATTAGATTCTTGTTGTTCTCATCAAGCTCAACAGGATCGTCATCCCGGATCTAGATACTAAAGTATCTATCCGACTAACATGGTACTCTACCAGATCTCCTTAGAGGTGACACTTTAATGGGCTATGGATTTGATCTGATCAAATCCAGTTCTGTAGGTTTACTAGAAAACGTCAGTTCTTTTCTACCAGTCAAATTTTTATAAGTTCAACTTGACAGGCATCAATTCCTTCTTTAAGAAACTTCTTTCCAAAAAAAATATCCTACTGTTGATAAACATCTTATGTTCTTTAGCATAGTAAAATTAATAACCCTTAAACACTTCTTGGATCAGGATCCAAGTTTATCTATGTACAAATCTTTGACATAGGTCGATCAACTCAAAATCTGAAGGTGAGAGAGTCTAGGTCTATGCCCAATCCATATCCTATATGGAGTCTTTACAATAGATTTACTTGGTATAAATTCAGAGAAAAACTAGTAGCTACAAGAGCACAACCCTGAAGCAGACAGACAAGTAAACCCTATCATGGATTGAACCAAGTCTAACAAAGTTTAATTTTCTTCTTTTAGATACACTATGTTTCGAAAAAAAATCCACTAAGAGAGAATCATATTCTCTCCTAGATATGTCACAAACTTACTGGATAAGTATTCACCTCCTCGATCTGATCAAAGAGTTCCAATGCCCTTTCCAATTTAATTTCCAATGTCCTTTTCAATTTGTTTTTCTTTTTCATTATTGAATCATTTTTATATTTCAAATGATTCAGGCCAAACGCACCATGCCCAGATAGATCATCTATAATGAAATACTAATATCTTTCTTTGGCACTTAAGTTCATAAGTCCACATACATCACTATGTATGAGACTTAGAACTTTATCAGCTCCTTCACCTTTTCCAATAAAAGGTGACTTTGCTATCTTTCCAAGAAAACAAGATTCACAGGCTATCAATGATTCACAATCATTAATGTTGAGATTTTTCTCTCAAGCTAACCCGTTTATCCTGTTCTTATCAAGATGACTAAGCCTATAATGCCAAAGATAGATATCCATGACATAATCTAACTTGGGTGTGTATATTACACTTAACAGACTGTATAAATATTAAATATTATTTTTTTATTATCTATGTATTACTATAATATTATTCATAATAATATCATAATAATCTTCTTTATTGATAAATGATAATCATCTCTGATTAAAAGACCATCAGAGATCATATTTATCATAAACGATGGACAATAGTGACAATCACTCAAAATGACATCTATTGAAAATAAGCTTGACAATTTCTAAAGCTAGAATTGGAACAAGACTTCCATCCCCAATGTTCAGGTATTTCTCATCATTTTCAAATATCCCACTTACTTGTAGTTTTTGCAACAAATTGCATAAGACTACCGGCATCAAATACCCATGTAGTAGAATTATATATAGAAAAATTTTAAGGTATTATCATATAACAACCTTACTGAGCAACTTTTGCTTCTTTCTCTTGTTCAGCCTATTATGGTCAAGGAATGCAAGACAAATCTTCTTCCTATGATCCTGCTTCTAACATTAGAAGCACTATGCCTGATTTGGGTTAACCTTGGACTAATTATTTGATTGGACTTTGAAGCTCCAATACGAATCCATTCGTACTACTGAACCAAATTCAACTTTCGATACTAATTATCGAAGTTGGATCCCTTAAGTCATCACTATCTAACAATGATAGGAGCAATTAAGGTTTAGCCTTAATTTGAGAATAAAGAACAATGACCTATTATATATGAATTATGTTAAGCCTAAAGACTTGGACTTTAGTCTAAAGGTTCTCCCATTATTTTATTCAAACTGGTAGCCTCTACCTCCAATTCAAGAAATTACTTTAATTTTCTAGTAGGTACTAGAATCCGCATAGACTGCACACGAGCCCAACTTTGGTTGGCTAACCAATGTACATCTAAGGGTAGATTCATAACCAATTATATTTTTGAATAATTTTTAGTAATTTAATTTTATCCTAGAAACCTAATCAGTAGGTTTTGGCCTCTACTATAAGGATCTGGTTAGGTCCAACCATTAACATGACCATACTTGGTGCATCTAACCAACGAATGATTAAGTCTAACTTTGGTTGGCCAACCTAACCACCATTAAAGAGACACATCCAAGTCATCATATGATGGATGATAACTCTATTAGTCAACAAGCACCAGACCTTTGGGCCTGCAATGATTATTGATGGACCCATTATCAAACACCTTAATGGGAGGCTTTGACCAGTTATCCCCATAACTTTGTCATTTTAAGGATCTAATAATTTTAGAGGATTTAAACTATTAGTAATTTAATGATAGAAAGGACATAGACCAATTTGCTCCCACTAACTTCACCAAGTCAAGTCCTCCTACTAACTTCACAAGTCACTGATGAGGACTAGGATCAATTTCAATCCATGGGCATCTAGATCAGTCTCACTGAATGAAATTAGTCTCACTGATTTCTTATGTGACATGGGTTAGCTCGAATCAATGAGCAACCTAATCAAGATCTGATTAACCACATCGGTCAGGTAAGTGAGATCGGTGGAAGGGTCTGCCAAGGCTTGCTTTAGATACTATCAGAAATAGTCAGGTAAGCAGGCTGCCAATTAAAAATCACTGGTCTAAAATGCCAGACTTAGATACCAATTGATTTATCAATTTTGATTTAGTCTACTTAAAGACTCAGGCTCGACCACTGAGCCATGATCAGTATCCATTTGTTAGATGTATGGACTTTGATCAACTATAACTATTGAATTGATCTATAGAAAAGAAATGATCTAATCCTAATTAACTATTAATTAGGTTTGATCAATTTCTTAACTTAGTCCATATTTAATCTAACCCTAGGTCTAACCTAGTGAATGACTTGATCAAGCTAACCCATAACCCTTTAACCCATATTTTATGAAATTATCTTAGGATCTTTAAATCATGAACCTAGATCCTAAATAATTACTTTATTCTTAATTAAGTTCAAGACTTTTGGGTTTAGATTTATGGAATCTTAGAACTAATTTTTGATTCTATTATTTAAAATATTTTTCAAATTGTAAATACTTTACTTTGAATCAAATTCAAATGATAGTTTTAGATCTAATTTGTTTTAATGTTTTGATCATGTCCTTGGATTTTGAATCTAAAATTTTGCAGAAAGTAAGTTCTTAATTTAAATTTTATAAAATAAATATATCATACATATACATTCTAGATTCAAAACAAAAATTACATATCAACATATACAATAAGAGGATCTAGATCTAAATACAAAATACATCATATGGATTAGATCATAAATCATTTAAAATTAAATTTAAAATCTAAAAATAAATCATAAATTACTTTAGATCTCATCTAACATATTTATGATTTAGGTTTCTCAGATAGCATAAACTAGGATAACTTTTCTACTGTAAGGGATAAACCTTACAGTAGGATAATCTTATGGCAGTATGTACAATCCTGATATTATTTAGATCTAATCTAAATAATCTAAAATAGATCTAATATCTATTTAATTTTAGATTCAAATCAAAAAATTAAATCATAAATTTTCTTAGATCTACTCTAAATAATTCATGATTCAGGTTCAAATCAGCACATACTAGGATAACCTTTTCATTGTAAGGGGTTAACCTTACAATAGGACAACCTTATGGCAGTATGTGTGATCTTTAATTAATTTTAATTTTTAGATTTATTCTTAAATATATATGAATATGTTATAAAATAACCTGGCTCTGATACCACTGTAGAAAAACATGCAGGGCTTCATACTTGAATTTCAAAATATTTTTAAAATAATACGCAGTGGAAGATGCAGATTCAACCATTTAATCTATAAAAGCATGTAATCAAATTACAAAATCCTACATCAACAATCTATAACATGTTATGATGTAAATATAAATCTAAAATTAAATTAATCATAAGTGGTATTGATCAAATCAATACCTAGATCTAGAATAATTCTAGATCTAACCCTAGATCATACCTAGGTTACCAAGAGATCAGATCTCTTACTTTGCACAGGTCGAGAACTCTATGGTTGATTTTTGTTATTACTTTTAGAACCGCACATATGTCTGGCCTCTATAGGTGATCCACATGAACTTGTAACATAGATTAGACGTTCGTCAAACAAAGATCCACTCAAAGTACTAGCTTCTCATGGATCCCTTCTGATGGTTAATCAAATACATATTCTTCGGATCTCTTGGATACTCCAAGAGATGAAGAACATGAGGAGGAATAAGGGAGGAATCCAAACCTTGGATCTCCCAAAAATCAAAAAATAAAATTAAGAAAAAATAAATCCTAAGAGAAGATAAATCTTCTCCTTTAGGATATCAACGGTTGATGTCCTGAAAACATCTCTATGTTAGGACAAGAAGAGATCTTCTCCTCTAGGATTTTTCCTAAGTTTTCAGATCTAAGATTTTTTATTTTATTCATATCAAATTTTCATAAAAATTGGAGAAGAAGGGTTCTCCATGAAATCCTAAGAGAAGACCTTTCTTCTCTTCTCCTTCGCTCATCAGGACATGATCAAATCATGTCCAAAAAGAATATCATGCCCCAACAACGTGGAGAACTTATCCCCATGCCCTATTCCTCTCTCTCGCAAATTTTTATCATATGAAAATCACAAAGAATAACCAAGAGAAAAAATATATAAAAAAAAATAAAGAGAAGACAATCATCTCTTACCTTGTCTCTTCAAGACATCAACCTTTGATGTCTTAGTTGAAGGCTCTTCTCTAAGAATCTTGATGCCTTAAGTCTCCACGCCCCTCCTCACTTTTCTCTAATTTTTGCCATGGAAAATTCCTGGCATTCTACATGCCAAAGCTCCATAAAAAGTGGCGCCTCCTTATATATCTTTGACTAGGTCAAGACCTAGTCAAATAAGGCAACTAGTAAGGAGTTTGGGGGGGCGTCCAACTCTTGGATGCCAACCCAATAATTTTGGATGTGAGAACCAAATATTCCATGCACACAAGGGAGAAAAAGAGGGTGGACAAAAATTATGGCATGGGAAAAGTGGGTGCACAAGAGGAGGAAGAGTTTAGGTCAAAGGGGGCTCTTCCAAGTAGGAAACAAATCCCAACTGAAGGGAAATCCTGATTTCCCGATCCAGGTTCGTTCAGATCTGATTAGATCAAGAGATATATTTCAAAAATTATCTCTTGATCTCAATCAGATCTTGATATGTTTTAGATCTGATTCTTATTATTTTAATAAATAAAATAAAATAAGATAAATTAAATCAAATTTAATTTATCTGATTTGGGTAATCCTATTACCCTGTAGATGATCCTGATTGCAGCGGAAGGTTCTGGATCTTAGCCACGCAAGCGCCTGGCCTCTACCGGTATCCACTCGGGTTGGATCTGGAGATCCTCTTCTTCTCTATCACACCTCCAAAAATCAGATCTGGATCTGATCTGGAGGATCTTCAAAACTCTTTTGAAGATCTGCAGTCGTCCTTTTGCAGCAGCGCAGCCTTCTTGCTTTTGATCGCCTTTCCTTGATCTGAATCGCACCAACCAAAGTCCAAAACACCTTTTGGACGTGGAGAGCAAGGGGAGAAGAGACTATGGCATGGAGAAGGAGGGGAGAGGCAGCCTTGGGGCGTGTCTAATAGCATTGGAATTAGGGTTGGGCGCAGGGTCTTATTTATAGACCTCTTGTGATCCAACTCCTCTTCCTCTCAACCAATCACAACCCTTTGTGAAATCAGATCTAAATCTGATTGGTTGGAATAGAGACCCCTGGATTCCTCCTTAGAGGGTGCCTAAGACCAGTCAAACTGGATTCTTAGTAGAACTCTGATTGGAATCCAAAAAGGGAGGTGGAGTCCTTGTCCAACAAGGACTCCTAGGCGCCTCCTACTTGGGCTCACGCCACCCTTGGCGTGCGCCCTTCTCCTTGCCAGGTTCTGGCAGGGGGACAGGCCCCCACCAGCTCTCCAATAGGTGCATGACATGTGGTCAAAAGTCAAAGGGTCAATGGTCAACGTTTGACCAGTCAAAGGTAGACTTTTGACCAAAGTCAAAGAACAAGAAATGGCAGGTGACCAAAAATGGCAGGTAATGTCTTACAAATAAGACAACCTTATTCTGACTTGGACAACCTCCAGTCAGACCATATGAAGGCCTCTGATTGAGCACAAACTCCTTTGGCTCAGTCAGGACAACTTATTTATGATAGTAAAAGAAGAACGTTAGGTTCAATCGAGTGCTAGCACGATTTCCTTGAACCTAATTGAATCTCATTCAGATCAATTGAACTAGATCAGTTCAATTGATGATCACCAGATTCAAACCCTTGTTTGTGTGACCCAGTTAGGTTCAGTTCTGTATGGTAATGGGATATGTCATGATCTCTATCATAGACATCATCGAAACTCCTTTCGATGGATCAGAACTCTTCTGATTCGAACAGCTAGAATGATCGATCATCTAAATCATTCTAATTGCTCCCAAAATCCACCAGTGACACCTAGCAGTATATGGTGGCAACCCATCAGAGCTGAATGCGAACCTCTTGGTGCAGCTACCTGTGTGATTCAGTTCTTCTATCTTGAGCCCCGATCAGATTAGGGTTAAGGTGAACTCGTCAAACCCTAGTCTCTGTCATATGATGTAATCATTCGATTCGAGTCCAATGTGAAAATCTAAATAGAAACTCTTTCTATTATTTCACTCTACCATGGCCATGGGCTTCTGGACTTGATTCTCATGATCATCATAGGGCTACTCCTCTACCACCGAGGTAGATAGATTCCCATCTTGATGCAATCCAGTTCCTACAATGAACATGCTATAGCCAACATACACCTCAGGGTTCCATATGGCTAGGAGACCGAGTAATGGTGTAGTCAAACTATAACACCCTCAAGGTGAACTGCCGATGCATCTCAGGTCAAAGAACCAGACACACTACTGCAGCATCGAGTCAGTCATTGACGAGAAGGTAGACTTCCTAATGACTACTCGAGGTGGTCACGCTCAGTGCCCTCGTTCTCTAACGAGTACCTGTACTCTCGCTCCGGTGTCTCCACACCGTAGACTCAAGACTCATCTACTAAAGAGAAGCGATTGTACACCAACCTTCCGGATCAATCACCATCCTCGTGATGATCCTATGGTCGGGAGCTGTTTATGAGTTAATAATGATTATTCATGTCTTAAATTTTCAACTCTTGAAAATATGAATTATCATTACCATTAACTCAAAGGATGTATCACAGACACTAAATACACATGTGTGATAGAAAATAACCCATTTTATTAATTATAGTCAAAATTATAATTTTGCCCCTAGAAGTGTATTACAAGTGTCAGCCAATTCTGGCTTCTAGGGCACATATATCTAACAATCTCCCACTTGTCCTAAAGCCAATTGGCTACAAGTCTAAGTCCCATCTTCTCAAGGTGGGCTTCGATCTTCTGCTGGCCCAACGGCTTTGTAAGTGGGTCTGCCACATTATCTGCGGAGTTGACTCTCTTGACCTCAACGTAACCTTTCTCAAGGTAATCGTGGATGAGATGGTATCACCGTTTGCTTGGAACTCTTCCAGCACAAACAGTCTGCCAGATGTCGACTTTCGATCATCTATATCGGACATGAAGTCCGAGTCTGTGTATCCCTGGACTTGGAGTTCTCCGTTACCAAAGACCAACATCATATCCTTAGTTCTTCTCAAGTACTTAAGGATACATTTCACAGAAGTCCAGTGTTCTTCACCTGGATTTGACTGATATCTGCTTGTGACACTCACAGCATGGGCTATATCAGGTCGTGTACATAGCATGGCATACATGAGGCTCCCTATTGCAGAAGCATAAGGGATCTTGCTCATGCGTTCTATTTCCTCAGGTGTGCTGGGGCACATCTTCTTGGAAAGATGAATACCATGTCTGAAGGGTATTAATCCCCTCTTAGAGTTTTCCATACTAAACCTCTTTAGTACTTCCTCTATGTACATCTTCTGTGAAAGTCCTAGCATCCTATTCGGTCTATCCCTATAGACCTTAATTCCTAGAATAAAGGATGCTTCACCTAGGTCTTTCATGGAGAATTCCTTGGACAACCACATCTTGACTGATGTCAACATGGGAATATCATTCCCAATAAGGAGGATGTCATCCACGTACAATACGAGGAAGACAACAGCGCTCCCACTGACCCTTTTGAAAACACATGGTTCCTCTTCATTTTTGATGAAACCAAACTTTTTGATCACATCATTGAAACGAGTGTTCCAGCTCCGAGATGCTTGCTTAAGTCCATATATGGACCTTTGCAGCTTGCAAACCTTGTGATCAGTATCACTGGATGTGAAACCTAGCGGCTGTTCCATATAGATATCTTCCTCAAGATATCCATTTAGGAATGCCGTTTTCACGTCCATTTGCCATATTTCATAATCGAAATAGGCTGCAACAGCAAGCAATGTGCGGATGGATTTTAGCATAGCTACCGGGGAAAAGGTATCCTGATAGTCAATGCCTTCGCGTTGACTATAACCTTTTGCCACCAGTCTAGCCTTGAATGTCTCCACATTCCCATCTGCACCAATCTTTCTCTTGAAGATCCATTTACACCCAATAGGTACTATACCTTCTGGTGGATCTACCAAGGTCCAGACTTGGTTTGAGTGCATCGAGTCAATTCTCTGACTTCATTGCCTCAAGCCATTTCTCGGAGTCGATATCTGATATCGCCTCGTTGTAGGTTTTGGGATCATCACCATGAGCACCATTACCTATGAGGAACATTTCCTCTACATCCTCTGAAATAATACCTAAGTATCTTTCAGGGGGACGGGAAACTCTTTCCGATCTACGAGGTGGAGGAGGTAGTGTTCTTATTGGCTCAACCTGATTTGGTTCCACTTGGTCCTTAGCTCGTTCTGCTTGTGAGACTTTCTCATCAAGCTTAATCTGCTTTCCAATGCCACTATCTTGAATAAACTATTTTTCAAGAAATATGGCATGTCGACTCACAATCACATTGTGGTCTTCTGGAATGTAGAAATAGTATCCTAATGACTCTTTAGGATATCCTATGAATCGAGCTCTAAAGGACCTAAACTCTAACTTGTCCGCTTGTTGTCTTTTGACATGAGCCGGACAACCCCAAATTCTGAGATGACTCAGACTTGGTTTCTTACCGTGCCATATCTCATACGGTGTGGTAGGAACGGTTTTAGAGGGAACCCTATTCAGTAAATAGATTGAAGTTAATAATGAATGTCCCCAAAGAAAATCTGGGAGGTCTGTGAAGCTCATCATGGATCGAACCATATCCAATAGAGTCCGATTTCTCCGTTCTGAAACCCCGTTGAGTTGAGGTGTTCCTGGTGGAGTCCATTGAGAGACTATGCCATTTTCCTTAAGATAGTCTAGGAATTCCCGGCTAAGGTATTCACCTCCTCGATCTGATCGAAGAACCTTAATGGGTTTTCCAGTTTGTTTTTCTACTTCATGTCTGAATTCTTTGAACTTTTCAAAAGGCTTCAGACTTGTGTCTCATAAGATACACATACCCATACCTAGACAGATCATCGGTAAAGGTAATGAAGTAGACAAAATTGCCTCTAGCCGGCACATCGAATGGGCCGCACACATCAGTATGTACTAGGGCAAGGAGATCTGTGGCCCTCTCCCCATGTCCAACAAAAGGGAGTTTAGTCATTTTGCCTTGAAGACAAGATTCACAAGTTGGATATGACTCAAAAGTCAATGGACTCAATAGCCCATTTTTCTCCAATTTGTTAATCCTATCTTCTGCTATATGACCTAATCTCAGGTGCCATAGATATCTGTCGTTTGGACTATCCCTAGGTCGTTTGGCATTCACGTTTTGCTCGATAGTTAAAACAGGTACATCAATATGCAACTGATAAAGACCATTAACAAGGAAACCATTTGCAATTTTATTTCTTTCATAAAGAATGTTACAATGGTCCTTAAAGAAGGTGATCACATAACCTTCTTGTGCTAAGCATGAAACAGAAATCAAATTCCTGCTAGCTGCAGGCACATAATAACAGTCTTTTAAAACTAAGTCTAAACCAGATGGTAATCGCAGAGGGTATGTTCCCACGGCTACTGCAGCAACTCTTGCTCCATTACCGATGCGTAGGATCATGTCTCCATCCCTCAGCCTCCTGCTATCCTCAAGACCCTGCATAGAAGTGCACAGATGAGCACTAGAACCAGAGTCAAGCACCCAACTGGATGCAGAAGAAACCGTAAGGTTAGACTCAATAACGAGCATACCTCCAGAAGGACCTTCCTTCTTGTTCTTTCAGGGTGGCCAGGTAAGTAGGGCAGTTCCGCTTCCAATGGCCGTCGCTGTTGCAATGGAAACACTTTCCTTTGCCATCGACCTTCTTCTTCGGTTCTGCCTTCTTCTTCTTTGATCCTTCCACCTTTTGCTTTTTCACAGACTTCTTTTTCTTTCCATAAGACTTTCTTTTGGAAGAAGTCCGTTCCATAGCAAGAACTGAGCCTTTAGAACCTTTCATAGAAAGCTCAGCGGTAACCAGCATATTCATCAACTCGGCCAAGGAATTTTGAAGTTTATGCATGTGGTAATTCATGATGAATTGCCCATATGCATCAGTCAAGGATTGCAGAATAATATCGTTCTGCAAGTCCAAGTCCAACTTCACACCGAGCTTCTCAAGCTCTTCCATGTCCTTGATCATTGTCAGACAGTGATCTTGGACTGACTGCCCATCACGCATCTTAGCCTTAAAAAGTCATTTTCGTGACTTGATATTTGGCTGCGCGACTCTGTTCACCAAACATCTCCTGCAGGTGAGCCAACATTTGGCGAGCAGTCCCGATATCTTCATGTTGGCGCTGGAGCTCATCAGACATCGAGCCCAACATGTAGTATCTGGCCTTATTGTCTTCGTCAATCCATTTTTCCAGAGACGCTCTCTGTTCAGTGGATGGACGAGCTGGTAAGGTGGGAGGGTCCTGGTCCAAAACATGTGTTAACTTCTCTGAACCCAAAACAATTTTGTAGTTCCTGAGCCAATCTTTATAATTGGGTCCAGTCAGTCTATGTGTGTCTAGGATACGTGCCAGTGGGTTGGACGCAGACATTTTCCTGTAGAGAGTCAAAGATTCTAGTTAGATACTGTAATTTTGACTTGACCAATTTGTTTAGGGATTTTATTTTTAAACAAATTAGCTCCCACTATTTTCTCGGATCCCTACACTCCCTCTGTAGAGATGCGAAAATCTCCGCGATTGATGATTTCTAGTGGGTGGTGCGGTCTCACCAACTGACTCATCACCTCACCTAACAGTTATTGGTGATGGGTTAGCCAATGAGTGAACAACTCTTGTTCAATGATTCTCTAATCATGGTGCACCCAAACTTGGTCTCTAATTCATGAATCTCACCGTATCCGGAATATTGATCCACTCCTTAGTTAAGTCAGACCCACCATTTGCATAGACTGGGTTCCTAATTGGGTCTCTCACCGTATCCGGAAATATTGAGCCCAACTCATCCTCCAGCCCATAGCATCCAATGCCTAATAGACATGGTTGCGTCTTCCCGGTGCAACTGAGCCACTGTATCCAGCCGAGAACAATCAACCCCGGGAAGGGCCCGCACGTCTACAATGGTGGAAGACCTCAGACTTAATCTTTTCTTAGGGAGAATTGATTCAGGTCTCATTAAACTAGACTTGGCTTAGTCATAACAATTATGACTAACCTAGTGGCATGGGTCAGCTCGGATTATTGACCACCTCAGATCAGAACTGTGTCAACAGATATGGCCAGGTAAGTGAGACCGGTGGAAGGAATATGCCGTTAACTCGCACAAGAACGCATTCAGGTCGAGTAGCTTCCAATTAAAAACCAGTCGATCGTCTGTGCCAAACTTACCTTAGACACCAAATTGTTGAGTCAGAACCAATTGGGTTAGCCTACAATCCAGACTCTAACCTCTGAGCCTAATTAGGTCTTGCTTGATCGTGACTCGATCTTGACCCAGACTTAATCCTATTAGGCTGGTCAATTTAAGCATTGTTGATCCCATCTAACCAACTCTTGATTCGGTTTGATCAACCGCTTAGACCTAATTGAGCTACCCAAGCCCGAACCCAGTATTATGAATATGTCTTAGATCTGAAATTCTCAATTTTAGACCTAATTAATATTCCATAAACTTAATTCTTAATTAAGTTGGGTTCATAAACAAAATATGCACAATAAATCCTAGGGTTTCAGGATCTAGGGTTTTGCAGAAAGTAAGTTTTGGGTTTCTGATTAAGGACGAACACGCAGCACCCCTACACGTCATAAGAACACCCCATCGAATGGGAAGAGAGGGCCTTTAAACCCTTCTTCGTTCTTATGACCGGACGGCCAAGAGGAACGCCTTAATCAGGAACATGTAAATACTACAAAACAGTTATAGATCTATATCATATATCTCATATACAAATTTAGATCTAATCAATGGCATATTTTGCATACATCTCATGTATCAAATCATGCATGTTTTCAGATCTAAATTATCTCATAATAATCTAAAAAATTAGATTTAAATTGATCTAATCAAAATAAATTCTAATCTAGACAATTATGTAGAACTATTCTACAACTAGTCTAGTCATGCATCTATCATATCTCATATGATATTTAAAATTAAATAATTTTTATTTGCTGTTTATCAGATGTTATTATAACACTTATAATATCAGAAAATAGTAAATAAGAAGATCTAAAATATGATTTAATCAGATTAAATCAAAGACATGCAAAACTATTCTATAGAACTATTCTATTCTAGAACTAGTCATGCATATCTTCATGTTCTTAGATCCAAATCATTTAATTTTAATTTTTTCTGATTTCAGATCTGATCACATCTCATGTGACATCTGAAATCACTTTATTTTCTAATTAAAATAAAATTAAAATCAGATCTAAACAATTTAGAACCATGGCTCTGATACCAGTTGAAGGGAAATCCTGATTTCCCGGTCCAGGTTCGTCCAGATCTGATTAGATCAAGAGATATATTTCAAAAATTTTCTCTTGATCTCAATCAGATCTTGATATGTTTCAGATCTGATTCTTATTATTTTAATAAATAAAATAAAATAAGATAAATTAAATCAAATTTAATTTACCTGATTTGGGTAATCCTATTACCCTGTAGATGATCCTGATTGCAGCGGAAGGTTCTGGATCTTAGCCACGCAAGCGCCTGGCCTCTACCGGTATCCACTCGGGTTGGATCTGGAGATCCTCTTCTTCTCTATCACACCTCCAAAAATCAGATCTGGATCTGATCTGGAGGATCTTCAAAACTCTTTTGAAGATCTGCAGTCGTCCTTTTGCAGCAGCGCAGCCTTCTTGCTTTTGATCGCCTTTCCTTGATCTGAATCGCACCAACCAAAGTCCAAAACACCTTTTGGACGTGGAGAGCAAGGGGAGAAGAGACTATGGCATGGAGAAGGAGGGGAGAGGCAGCCTTGGGGCGTGGGTTTCTAATTGAAGCATTGGAATTAGGGTTGGGCGCAGGGTCTTATTTATAGACCTCTTGTGATCCAACTCCTCTTCCTCTCAACCAATCACAACCCTTTGTGAAATCAGATCTAAATCTGATTGGTTGGAATAGAGACCCCTGGATTCCTCCTTAGAGGGTGCCTAAGACCAGTCAAACTGGATTCTTAGTAGAACTCTGATTGGAATCCAAAAGGGAGGTGGAGTCCTTGTCCAACAAGGACTCCTAGGCGCCTCCTACTTGGGCTCACGCCACCCTTGGCGTGCGCCCTTCTCCTTGCCAGGTTCTGGCAGGGGGACAGGCCCCCACCAGCTCTCCAATAGGTGCATGACATGTGGTCAAAAGTCAAAGGGTCAATGGTCAACGTTTGACCAGTCAAAGGTAGACTTTTGACCAAAGTCAAAGAACAAGAAATGGCAGGTGACCAAAAATGGCAGGTAATGTCTTACAAATAAGACAACCTATTCTGACTTGGACAACCTCCAGTCAGACCATATGAAGGCCTCTGATTGAGCACAAACTCCTTTGGCTCAGTCAGGACAACTTATTTATGATAGTAAAAGAAGAACGTTAGGTTCAATCGAGTGCTAGCACGATTTCCTTGAACCTAATTGAATCTCATTCAGATCAATTGAACTAGATCAGTTCAATTGATGATCACCAGATTCAAACCCTTGTTTGTGTGACCCAGTTAGGTTCAGTTCTGTATGGTAATGGGATATGTCATGATCTCTATCATAGACATCATCGAAACTCCTTTCGATGGATCAGAACTCTTCTGATTCGAACAGCTAGAATGATCGATCATCTAAATCATTCTAATTGCTCCCAAAATCCACCAGTGACACCTAGCAGTATATGGTGGCAACCCATCAGAGCTGAATGCGAACCTCTTGGTGCAGCTACCTGTGTGATTCAGTTCTTCTATCTTGAGCCCCGATCAGATTAGGGTTAAGGTGAACTCGTCAAACCCTAGTCTCTGTCATATGATGTAATCATTCGATTCGAGTCCAATGTGAAAATCTAAATAGAAACTCTTTCTATTATTTCACTCTACCATGGCCATGGGATTTCTGGACTTGATTCTCATGATCATCATAGGGCTACTCCTCTACCACCGAGGTAGATAGATTCCCATCTTGATGCAATCCAGTTCCTACAATGAACATGCTATAGCCAACATACACCTCAGGGTTCCATATGGCTAGGAGACCGAGTAATGGTGTAGTCAAACTATAACACCCTCAAGGTGAACTGCCGATGCATCTCAGGTCAAAGAACCAGACACACTACTGCAGCATCGAGTCAGTCATTGACGAGAAGGTAGACTTCCTAATGACTACTCGAGGTGGTCACGCTCAGTGCCCTCGTTCTCTAACGAGTACCTGTACTCTCGCTCCGGTGTCTCCACACCGTAGACTCAAGACTCATCTACTAAAGAGAAGCGATCGTACACCAACCTTCCGGATCAATCACCATCCTCGTGATGATCCTATGGTCGGGAGCTGTTTATGAGTTAATAATGATTATTCATGTCTTAAATTTTCAACTCTTGAAAATATGAATTATCATTACCATTAACTCAAAGGATGTATCACAGACACTAAATACACATGTGTGATAGAAAATAACCCATTTTATTAATTATAGTCAAAATTATAATTTTGCCCCTAGAAGTGTATTACAAGTGTCAGCCAATTCTGGCTTCTAGGGCACATATATCTAACACCAATACTAAATACACAGGTGTGATAAAAAAACCCATTTTATTTTTATAGTCAATTAGGTGCACCCAAGTCCTAGTCAAATAAGGAGTTGTTCTTTCTTGCAATTGGCTTATCTAATAAATCAACTAGACTTAATCTAATTAAGTTTAAACTAATTTTAATTAAATCTAATTTAATTAAACTTGATTTCAGCCTGATTGCTCAATCAAATTGAGCCAATTAGCAATCCAATTGCTAATCAATCCTCCTGCAATACTTGCATTAGGTTAAACATCAATCGTATTGATAGTTTGACCTCGAAATAATTTTCAATCATCGATTAATCATCTGATCATATTACAAACTCTAATGTATATGACCCCATAGGTTTGAACCTAAGCCAGTAGCATAAGAACCGATTTCTATACCAATCAAAATAACCTTCTAGCAATGGTACCCGACATTCGGATAGATTGAATGTATGTAAAGCAACAATCTTAGAAACCTGGCCCAAAGTTACTATATAATTTATCCCTATAACCAATAATGCTCAAGATGACTGAGTATCCTATCAAATATTCATACAAGTCATCTCTATTGTGTCTCAAAATTTTGCAAATCCTGTGACACCTTATGAGGATTACCTAGGCCTAGGTTTTGCTAAATTGAAACATAATGAGATATTCTCTTCCTGAAGCTAATCAGGAGTGGTCAATTCTATCTTGACTCGCACACCAACTTCACAAGTACTTGACTATATCTAGAAATCTTTCAAACATATATTAGAAATACAGGTAGTCCAGCACCAAAGTAAGTGAGTTGCTAGTAAGTCATCGTGGTGATCGCAGGTCGGAGGGACACTTATACCCATTGGCCTTAGCTAGCTACTTTTGACAGTAGAGTGCTACATTAGTCACGTTCAGTGTAGATGTACTCCTATATCTCACCTGGATGCCATACTACTATCTCCACACCACTTGGTTATGAGGATAATCAACGCATATGGCATATAGTGATCTATACTCGATAAGTTATCGTCCTTGTTAATAACTTATCATTTGATCATGAACAATTTAAGAACCAGCCGATAAATCCTTCTTTATTGATTGATTATGGTTCTAAGAATTTCATCATAATTTAGAAGTTCATTTAAGAAAGATAAAACTTTTATGATGAATCAACCAAATAATAATTATTATTAGATAATTTATATACTAATTCCAATCATCTACCACTTAGATGATTGGCTTTAGGATACATTTTTCAATACTATGTCAAGAGACAACACACGGACAAGTTAGAATCTAGCTCTCTTAGAGCTTATTTTATTGGATATCCTAAAGAGTCTTTAGGATTTTATTTCTATCTTTCAAAAGACCATAATATGATTGTGAGTCAAAATGCTATATTTTTTGAAAAATAGTTTATTCAAGATAGTGGCATAAGAAGATAGATAAGGCTCAAAAATAAAGTCTCTAAAGAGCAACAAGCCAAGAAACCTAAGGAACCTGATCAGTTTAAGCCGATTCACACACTACCTTCTCCACCTCATAGGTCAAGTAGGATTTTTTATCCTCCTGAGAGATACTTAAGTATTGTTTTAAAGAATGTAGAAAAAATATTTCTCGTAGGAAATGAGGTACATGAAAATGACCCTAAAATCTATGATGAGATGATATCAGATATTGACTCTGAGAAATGGCAAGAGGCAGTGAAGTCAAAAATTGACTCAATGCACTCGAACCAAGTCTAGACCTTAGTAGATCTACCTAAGGATATTGTACCTATTGGATATAAATAGATCTTCAAGAGAAAGATTGGTGTAGATGAAAATATGAAGACATTTAAAGCTAGGTTAGTGGTAAAAGGGTATAATCAATGCAAAGACATTAACTAATGAAATACCTTCTCATCAGTAGCCATGCTTAAATTCATTAGCACACTGCTTGCTATCAATTCATATAGGTTCTGAATGTTATGATTATGATTATTCGACCTATCTAGACGTCGGATACTATTGCTAGATGGTCACTTTGATTAGTATAGAAATTGATTTCTATGCTACCAGCTTAGGTTCGGACCTATGGAGTTACACACACTAGAGGTTCCTAGCTGATCTGATGGCTCGTGAAGAGTCTCACTTGATTAAAACTTTGTGGTCAAGAGTTCCACTAGATTGGAACTCTTCGATTGAGAGTCCTACTAGGTTAGGACATCGAGTCTCAATGTTTGGGAGTCTATGGTCAAGAGTCCCACTGGACTGGAACTCTTCGATCAAGAGTTTCATAGCTCTAGAACTCTGAGTCCTACATGTCTAAGACTCTGTGATTGAGATTTGAGACTCCACAATCATGAGTTTCACTTATTTCGGACTCTGGGATCAAGAGTCCCACTAGTTTGGGACTCTTTGATCAAGAGTTTCATTTTGATGGGACTTTGTTGTCCAGACATCCACTGGATTTGGACTCTAATTTTATGAGAGATTTTATTAGTGATTTAATCACTAATTAACTCAATTTAATTGAGTAATTATTTTTGGTCCAAGTCCAATTGAATTGATTCAGTTGGGTCGGACCCGATTAGGTCGTTGGTTGACCTAATCACCGAGGAGGTTTGAACCCTGATTTGATCAGAGATTGGGCTTGATCAATTCTTAATTTTATTAAGATTTAATTGATTCTATTTAAGCCTAAATGTGTTGGGTTTAAATTAGTCTAATTGGGCCTAACCTATTTTGAATTGGTTAGTTCAATTGGTTCAAGTTTGAATTTCAAAGACTAGTTTGACTAGTCTTCTTTTCTTACGCCATTTAACCCACACCCACTTAAAAATTTAATCTAATTCTCTTGTAACTTATTTTCCATCCACAAAAGATCTTTTGACTAGGTTTCCCACATTCCAAATGTATAAGGTTTGGTTGTTATTTATTTTGATTTGAATGAGATTCAAACTTGGATAAAAAACAACCTCTACCTTATCCATGCGCCACCCTTCTCTTATGTGACACTTTTGCTACACGAGAAAAGGTTTCTCATGATTCCTTTCCATGCCAAAAGAAGTTCACACCCAACCTATCTCACATCCCTTGTGGATGGGATCAGATGGTTTGGAGGTTGAATTCAAAATGAGTTTGAATTTGGCCTAACAACCAACCCGATCTATCTCTCCATGCGGTGTCTACACTCTTTGGTGCAAAATAAATAGGAGGAATTTTTGGAACATGAAAGAACTAATCTGAGATTGAGGGAGAACTTCTGTGAGCCTCCTGGTGCATGAAAAAAAGTTTGTAAAAAAATCCCATGAGGAGAAAAATGAGAGAAAGGCTAGCACAGGATTTCAAGGTGCATTTGACCTAGGGTTTTGACCTAGGATTTGGGAATCCATCTCGTGAGTTACGAGTGTCAAAAGCCCACAAAATTTTATGAAAAACCTCATCTATCTCTCTAATATGTCTACCAATGACCTAGAGTGTCTGTAAAATTGGTAAATAAGGATCGAAGGTGTTCGATCAAAACAGCCCCTGAAAGACTTCGATGTCGAGCTAACACTCGCATGGGAGCCGATCAAGATCAAGAGCTTTGTGTGGACGATCCATGGAGGCCAGACACTTGTGTGGCTACATCATAACCAGCAGAACTTCTTGACAATGATCAGATCATGGTGATCAACTATCCATGAAAAGGTATTATGTTCTGAACATGTAGATGTAGTAAATAGTTTACTACATAGTTTTATTTTCTGATCTATTATTGTATGCATGCATATTATATTTAGATCCTAATATGTAGGATTAAATAATCTGATATGATCAGTAGATAATGAATTAGATTAATTATTTTTTTGCTGCTTTTTTGCTGCTTTTGAAAAATTTTCGAAAATAGCATATCAAACCCTGCACTATTTTCTTCAAATGGTATCAGAGCGAGGTTCCTTAAACATGATATGCTTGCATATTTAGATTAATAATTTAAATTTAATATAAATATTAATTTAATAATTAGAATAATTAGATCTAAAAAATTAAAATTTAAATCGTATGGACTGTAGGTTGTCCTGCTATAGGGTTTACCTCCTACAGTGAAAAGGTTGTCCTGATACATTGCTGATCTATATCGTTAATCATGAAATTACTATATTTAATCTAATATTTTTATGATCTAATTATATTAGATTTTAATCTGATTTATGATCATGAATGCATAATTAGATAAAGTTTGATTCATGGTTTTATGATTATGTAGTGTACATAGTTTCAGATTAAACCCTACAACTAGTATTGTTTGTGAATTGAGATGATTTAATTTTGAAATGAGTCGACTCAATTAGTGAACAATGCTAAGTTATAAAGAACCTTTCAAATTAAAAAATATTTTTGAAATACCGAACCCTAACCCTCAACCCATAAACTTAATTAAAATTAAGTATAATGATTTAGTGTCTAGAATTATGAATTAAGACTCTAAGTCATTAATCATAAACTTGTGGATTATTGGGTTAGCTGAATTAGGTCCATAAATTAGGTTAGAGCTAAGGTTAGTTAAAAGGTGGACTAATTTAGAGTAATTGATCAAATCTAATTAAATATTAATTTAGATTAGGTCAAGGACTCTATAGACTCAATTACAATAGTTGTAGTTGGTCAAGTCCATGCCTTTAACAAGGACCAAATAGACTTGATTCAAGACTATGCGGTTGAATCCAAAATTACTAAGTTAGTCAAATTAAAACTAATAAGCTAGATGGTGTCTAAGGTATGTTTGGCAGTTTGACCAGTGATTTTTAATTGAAAGCTACTTGCACTGATTCAGTCTTTGACAAGTTAATGGCATATCCTTTCCACTGATCTCACTTATCTAGCCATTCTGGTAAGTTAAATTTTGATTAGATCACTTGGTGATTCAGGCTCACCCATGTCTATTAGGTAAATCAGTCCAACTGATTTAGGTGCTCCTAATGCCAGCTTAGATTAGATCCTTTTTTTTCTAACTTGGTGAAGTCAGTGGGAGGATCAAAATTGGCTCACTGAATTTTTTTAAATTGGTTAACTAAATTTTTTAAAATTATTAGATCCTTAAAAATGAAACAGTTATATAGATAACTAAATCATAGCCTTCCATTAAGTTGAATGATAGTGGATTCATTAGTATAATGATCATTGGAGGCCTAAAGACTTGGTGATTATTGACTAATAAAATTATCATTCATAAAATGATAATTTGGTTAAGTCTTTCTGATGGTGGTTAGGTTGGTCGACCAAAGTCAAGCTTGATTATTTATTGGTTAGATAAGACCAAATATGGTCATGTTAATGGTTGGACCTAATTGAACCTTTTCAGTGGAGACCAAAGTCTACTGATTAGGTCTATGGGGCAAAATTAATATTACTAGAAGTTGTTTAGAGAAATAATTGATTTTGAATCTATCCATAGGTGCACATGGATTGACCAACCAAAGTTGGGCTCATGTGTAGTCTATGTGGATTCTAGTACCCACTAAGGAATTAAAGTAATTCCTCGAATTGGAGGTAGAGGCTATCAATTCATATAAAATAGTGAAAAAACCTTTAGACTAAAGTCCAAGTCTTTAGGATTAATAATTCATATACTAATTAGGTTTGATTTTTCTTTTTTGTGCAGACATGGCTACTAACCTATCACTCCGGTCATTGTTAGATAATGATAAATTAATGGAATCCAACTACGATAGCTGATATTGTAAGTTGAAAATCATCCTGGAGCATGAGCGAATTCTTTATATGGTAACAGATTCAGCACCTAAGAAGCCAGCCCCGAACGCTAGGGGAGCGATCCGAGATACTTATTAGAAGTGGCTCATTGACCGCACCACCATTCGATGTACAATGCTGGCGGTAATGAACGACGAGTTCAGCCATAGGTTTGGAAATGTCCAACCATAGGAGATGCTTCAAATATTAAATGACTCCTTTGGCACGTCGGATGGTGTTGAAAGGCACAAAATAAGTTGTAACATTTTCAACGCTCGGATGAGGGATGGGGCCTCAATCATCGATCATGTATTGTGCATGATCGAGATAATTGAGCATCTTAGCAAGCTAGGCTTTCCCCTACACAAGCAACTCGGTAAGGATGCGATCCTTAATTCCTTGCCCAACTCTTTCTACCCCTTCCTAACTCATTTTAGAATGACAAAGTCTGTAGTGAACTACTATGACTTGTTGGGGTTGCTGTAGAACTTTGAGAAGGATCACCAACTCCATAAGGAGATGGTGAATGTAGTAGGAGGGTCGTCTTCTGATCGTCGATCCTTTAAGAAAGGAAAGAAGAATAAGAAGAAGAAAAATAAGAAGGTGCAGCCGCATGCTGGGACATCCTCATGCTAGATCAAGAAGCACAAGCCCGACCAGAGCCAGGCAGAGTGCTTCTTCTGCAAGAAGCAGGGGCACTGAAAGAGAAACTGTCCTCTATACATTGCATCCCTAGATCCGAACAGGCCGAGGAAGAAGCAAGTGGTTGCTGGACAAGGTAATTATATGATAACATCTTACAATTTTTTCTTTTTTGATTCTACTATCTGGGTATTAGATACTAGAAGTCCTTATCATATTTGTAATTCTATGTAGGGCTTGCAGGTCAGTAGGAGATTTAATCAAGGTGAGAGTTCCTGAACATTGGAGATGGAAGATAAGTTCCAATTCTAGCTTTAGGAATCATGAACCTAGTAATCAATTCAAATAAAGTTATTCTTAATGAATGTCATTATTTTCCAACTTTCTTATTGAATGTTATTTCTGTAGGCCTTTTGACCATGAATGGTTTTAAAATATCAATAAAAAAAAATTTATAATATCATTTTGAATGGTGTTATAATTTTGATTGAATAATTGAATAATAAAATTTATTTACTTTTTAAGCCTGTTAACGTAGTTCAATCCTCTGGTAAACGGCCTTAGAATTAGTGATGTGTCTGATGTCTACCTTTGGCACTATAGGCTAGGTCATATTAGCAAGAATAGAATTAATAGGTTAACTCAAGAAGAAATTCTTGAGGTTAGTGATTGTAAGTCACTTTCAACCTGTGAGTCCTGTCTTCTTGGTAAGATAACCAAGTCACCTTTTACTGAAAAAGATGAACGAGCCAGTAAACTCCTGAGTCGAGTACATTCGGATGTATGTAGACCCATGAGCTCAAGTGCTAGAGGTAGATATTTCTACTTCATAACCTTCATAGATGATCTATCGAGGTATGGGTACGTCTATTTAATGAAGCATAAGTCGGAGTCATTTGAAATGTTCAAACTATTTCAAAATGAGGTAGAAAAGCAAATTGAAAAAAGTATTAAAACTCTTCGATCTGACCGAAGGGATGAGTACCTTTTCAATGAGTTTTTGACATATCTTAGGGAGAACAGGATTCTCTCCTAATGGACCCCTCCTGGAATACCACAACATAATGGTGTGTCTGAAAGGAGAAATCGAACCCTGTTGGATATGGTTCGATCCATGATGGGGATTGCTGGTTTGCCGATCTTCCTATGGAGATATGCACTCGAGTCAGCTTGTTACATTCTAAATAGAGTTTTGAGTAAATCTGTTAATAAAATACCATATGAGATATGGATAGGGCATAAGCCAATGCTTTCACACCTTAGGATTTGGGAGTGTCTGACTTACGTCAAACGTTTGATGATAGACAAGCTTAGACCTAGGTCTGATAAGTGTAGTTTTATGGGTTACCTTAAAAAAATCAAAGGATACTACTTCTACCTTGCTAACGAGCAAAAAGTGTTTGTCAGCCTTAAGGCAGTCTTTTTAGAAAAGAAGTTTCTTAGTAAAAAAACTAATGCCTCTAAGGTCAAACTTGATGAAGTACGATAGGTGGAAGAATGGACACAAGTTGTTGAATCTGAGCTGGTTCTAATTAGATCAGACCCAGAACCCATTATAGATGCACCCTTAAGATGATTTGGAAAAGTACCACATCAATCGGATAGATACTATGATTTTCTGATTCGAGATGGGGATCCTATCAAACTCAATGAGAATGATCAGGATCCAATCACCTATATGGATGCAATGTAGAGATCTGACTCTGAAAAATGACTTAAGACCATAAAATTCGAGATGAAATCCATATAGGTTAATGATGTATGGACATTAGTTGACCCACCCAAAGGGGTAAAACCCATAGGGTGTAAGTAGGTCTTCAAAAGAAAAAGAGGTGCAGATGAAAAGATAGAGACCTATAAAGTCCATCTGTTTGCCAAAGAATATCGTCAACATTATGGTATTGATTATGACGAGACGTTCGCTCCTATGGCAATGCTTAAATCCATTTGGATTATGCTTGCCATAGCTGTCCATCTGGACTATGAAATCTGGCAGATGGATGTGAAAATAGCTTTTCTGAATGGAGAGCTAGATGAAGAGATGTATATGATACAACCTAAAGATTTCACGTCCATAGATGTGTCTAAGGTGTGTAAGCTTCAGAGATCTATTTATGAACTGAAGCAGGCATCTCAGAGCTGGAACATATGATTTGATAGGACAATCAAAATATATGACTTCATTAAGAATGAAGAGGAGTCCTGTATATACAAGTGGGCTAATGGTCTAGCAATAGTATTCCTAGTATTGTATGTGGATGACATTCTTTTAATCGAGAATGATATCCCTGTATTACGAGAAATAAAGATTGGACTGTCATCACAGTTCTCCATAAAAGTTCTAGGAGAAACTTCCTACATCTTAGGGATGAAGATTTATAGAGATAGATCTAAAAGGTTGCTTGGATTGTCCCAGTCTACGTACATTGATACAGTGCTGAAATGGTTCAACATGAAAATTTCAAAAAAGGCTATCTATCGATAGGCCATGAAATTTCTCTTTCAAAGAGAAATTATCCAACAACACCTCTAGACAAAGAGCATATGAATAGAATATCATATGCTTCTACAGTGGGTTCTATAATATACGTCATGACATGTACGCGATCAGATGTGGCATACTCACTAGGTGTAGTGAGTAGATACCAATCTAATCCAGGGGAGAATCACTGAAAGATTGTTAAAACCATCCTGAAGTATTTAAAAAATACTAAGGACCAGTGGCTTGTATATGATGAATCGGACTTAAAACTTATGAGGTTCACAGGCTCTAGTTTCCAGTCTGATCATGATGATAGCAAGAGTGTATCGGGATATATATTTATCCTTAATGGTGGGATGGTTTGTTGGAAGAGTTCTAAGCAGCACACTATGGCCGATTCAGTTTACGAGATAGAGTATGTCACTCTATCAGATGCTGCCAAAAAAGCGGTGTGGCTAAAAAAATTCATCACCGAGCTCGAAGTAGCGCCCTCCCTTGATGGTCCAGTTCTGCTCTATTGCAACAGCTTTGGAGCCATTGCTTAGGCGAAGAAACCAAAGGCACACCAGCGGACGAAGCATATTCTGCACTGCTACCATCTTGTCCGAGAGATTGTGGATCGAGGTGACGTCGACCTTCAGAAGATTGATGAGAAGGAGAACCTGATCGACCCATTCACTAAAGCTATTATGGTGAAGGAGTTCGACAACTTTAAGTCGAAGATAGGTATTAGATACTGCACCGATTGGCTTTAGTCCAAGTGGGAGATTATTGAAAATATATTCCAAAGCTAATCATCAGTTTGTTGATGGTTAGGCCATACATTTATAATTATATATAAATTATAAATTAATAAAGTTATTTTAGTATTTTTCATCATAAATTCTATTATCTTCTAATGAACTCCTGTGTTGTGAAGTCCTTAAGACTATCTAGATTCGGCAAAGGAGGATTTATTATTTAGTCCTTAAATAGTTCATGATCGAATGATACGTTGTTACTTAGGATGACAACGTTTATCGAACATAGATCGTTGTGTGCCATATAGGTTGGTTGTCCTCATAACCAAGGAGTGTTGAGACATTGATATGGAATGCAAGTGAGATGTATGAGTACATCTGCACTGAACGTGACCAACTCTAAGGCTTTTCTCCTATCAAGATTAGCTCCGATGGAATATGGGTATAAATATCCCTCCGATCTGAGATCACCATAATGACTTCCAAATAACTCACTATATTTTGGTGCTAGACTATCTGAATTTTTAATTCAGTAACGAAAGATTTCTAGGCACAGTCAAGTACTTATAGAGTCAGTGCATGTATCAAGATGGGATTGATCACTTCTGATTTTAGGAGCTGTATTCAATTATGTTTCAATTTAGCAAAACCTTGGCCAGGATAGTCTTAGTGAGGAGTCACAGGACTAATTGCTTTGAGACACGACATGGATGTATTTTCTAAGATTGATAATCTAACCCTGAGTCATCTATTACATAGAGGTCATAGGGATGAATTATATGTTAACCATATTCGTGTAGGTTTTGAATGTTGCGATTGTAATTATTTGACCTATCCAGACGTCAGGTACCATTGCTAGATGGTCACTTCGATTAGTATAGAAATTGGTTTCTATGCTACCAGCTTAGGTTTGAACCTACGGAGTCACACATACTAAAGGTTCCTACCTAATCTAATAGCTAGTGAAGAGTCCAACTCGACTAGAACTCTATGGTCAAGAGTCCCACTGGACCGGGACTCTTCGATCGGGAGTCCTACTATTTAGGATATTAAGTCTCAATGTTTGGAACTTTATGGTCAAGAGTCCGACTGGATTGGGACTCTTCAACCAAGAGTCTCACAGCTCTGGGACTCTAAGTCCTACATGTCTGGGACTTTGTGATTGAGAGTTGAAACTCCACAATCATGAGTTCCACTTGTTTCAAACTCTGGGATCAAGAGTCCCACTGGTTTAGGACTCTTCGATCAAGAGTTTCATTTTGATGAAACTCTGTTGTCCGAACATACTGAATTTAGACTCTAATTTTATGAGAGGTTTTATTAATAATCTAATCATTAATTAACTCAATTTGATTGAGTAATTATTTTTTGTCCAAGTCAAATTGAATTGGATTCAGTTGGGTCAGATCAGATTAGGTCGTTGGTTGACCTAATCATCGAGGAGGTTTGAACCCTGATTTGATCAGAGGTTGGGCTTAATCAATTTCTAATTTTATTAAGATTTAATTAAGCCTAATTAAGCCTAAACATGTTGGGTTTAAATTAGTCTAATTGGGCCTAACCTATTTTGAATTGGTTGGTTCAATTGGTTCAAGTTTGAATTTCAAAGACTAGTTTGACTAGTCTTCTTTCCCTACGTCATTTAACCCACGCCCACTTAAAAATTTAATCTAATTCTCTTGTGACTTATTTCCCATGCACAAAAGAGCTTTTGACCAGATCTCCCACATTCCAAATGGATAAGGTTTGGTTGTTATTTGTTTTGATTTGAATGAGATTCAAACTTGGATAAAAAATAACCTCTACCTTATCCATGCGCCACCCTTCTCTTATGCGACATTTTTGCAACACGAGAAAAAGTTTCTCATGATTCCTTTCCATGCCAAAAGAAGTTAACGCCCAGCCTATCTCGTGTCCCTTGTGGATGGGATCAGATGGTTTGCAGGTTGAATTCAAAATGAGTTTGAATTTGGCCTAACAACCAACCCGATCTATCTCTCCATACGGTGTCTACACTCTTTGGTGCAAAATAAATAGGAGGAATTTTTGGAACATGAAAGAACTAATCTGAGATTGAGAAAGGACTTCCATGAGCCTCCTAGTGCATGAGAAAAAGTTTGAAAAAAATCCAGTGAGGAGAAAAACCAGAGAAAGGCTAGCATAGGATTTCAAGGTGCATTTGACCTAGGGTTTTGACCTAGGATTCGGGAATCCATTTCATGAGCTATGAGTGTCAAAAGCCCACAAAATTTTGTGGAGAACCTCCTCTGCCTCTCTACTATGTCTACTAGCAACTTGGAGCATCTGTGAAGCCTGTAGATGAGGATCAAAGGTGTTTAATCAAAATAGCCCCTGAAAGACTCTAGTGTCGAGCTATCCCTCGCATGGGAGCCGATCAGGATTAGGAGCCTCATGTGGACGATCCATGGAGACCAGATACTTGTGTGGCTGCATCGTGACTAGTGGAACTCTTTGATGATGATTAGATCATGATGATCAACTATCTGTGAAAAGGTATTATGTTCTGAATACGTAGATGTAGTAAATAGTTTACTACATAATTTTATTTTCAGTTCTATTATTGTATGCATGCATATTATGTTTAGATCCTAATGTGTAGGGTTAAATAATCTAATATGATTAGTAGATAATTAATTAGATTAATTATTTTTCTACTACTTCTTTGCTATTTTTAAAATTTTTTTGAAAATAGCATAGCAAACCCTGCACTGTTTCCTTCAATCGTATCTCTATACTGCAATAACAACAATGCCATAGCCCTAGCTAAGGAGTCGAGGTCTCACCAGAAGTTCAAGCACATCGAGCGGTAGTTCCACTTCATCCATGATTACCTTGAAAAGGGATACATCAAGGTGAAGAGAGTCGATGCCGCAGACCATGCGTCTAACCCACTGATGAAGTCTTTGAGCCAACAAAAGACTGAAGCCCATCTTGAGAAAATAGGATTTAGATTTGTAGCCAATTAGCTTTAGGTGAAGTGGGAGTTTGTTAGATGTATGCCCTAGAAGATAGATTGGCCAACACTTGTAATATATTCCAAGGGCATAATTATAATTTTAACTTATTATTAATAAAATGGGTTATTCTTTCTATTACATTTGTATATTAAGTATCTGTTGTATATCCATTAGGTTAACGGGTATGATAACATATATTCTCAAGAGTTGAGAATTTAAGATATGTGTTATCATAATTAACTCATAAACTACTCCTGATTATAGGATCATCACGAGAATGATGATCGATTCAGAAGATTGGTGTACAATCGCTTCCTTAGGATAGATGAGTCTTAAATCTATGGTATGGAGATACTGAAGCAAGAGTACATGTGCTTGTTGAGCATTAGGGTAATGAGCATGACCAACTTCAAGCAGTCATAAGAAAGTCTATCTTCTCATCGATGACTTGCTTGATGCTACAGTTATGTGTCTGGTTCTTTGTATTAGCCACCTTAAGACCTTATTAGACTAAGCCTTAAGACTCAAATAGAAAACCCCCATCCAATTCTACTCACCACCATCGATCCGGCTCTGTCAGGAGTCGAGCTGGCTCGACTGCATATCGTTTGAATCTTGTTTTCTATCTGCCTGAGATAGTCAGCTCGACTGCACCCCGAGTCGGCTCGATTTCAACCCAAGCCGACTCAACTGTGTATCCGAGCCAACCCACCTATGAGTCAGCCCCTTATCTTAGCTGATTCTTCTCCTGGCTTTGATCCTTTGCTCCATCTTATGTTCTAGATCTCCGGAACACCTACCAAGCCTCTTAAGATCCTCACATCTGAACCTCGAGTCTGTGCAGGGCTACACACCACCTTCACCCTAGGACAACTCCTATCCTAACCCTAAGACTCACACCCATCCTAGACTTCTAGAGCCAACACCCTGGCTCCTCCTGTGCCCTTCCAAGACTTGGAAGCACTATAAATCCTAACAATCTTCACCTTGGTGCCTCAAGCCTTGGCAAACCCTGGCAATACTCTCCTACACGATCCCGCTATCGCTGCGCACCTTGACAGTCTCTTGTACAAACATCACCTCTACCAATCCTCTTCAGGTATTGTGCATCCTTGGAGACCTTTGGGATGATCGCCCCCACTACTGAAGACCTTGGCTTGCACCTATGTACCATCCTAAAAATTATAGGAACCCTTCTGCTTGGCAGCTGCATCCATTATCCTAGACTTCCCTTGAGATTCCATAGCATTCCTATATCAGCACTCACTACATATCCTAATATGGTTTCCTCAGAACTTCATCAGTCTTTCTCACACGTGCTGCTCCATCTGAAACTATACATCTCCGATGTTAGTGCTAGCATATTGATCCTCCTACACTCCTCCACTCTGAACTTATATCACATCTCCACCGGTGAAGCCACATCTACTCGGTGCTCCACATGAAATTGAAGTCCTCCTGATGCCACAGAAGATCCTAACTTTGTAATCAAGTCCCTCGAGGCCAACCACTCAATGCTATACTACTGAGCAAATCGTTGCACCTCGAATATAGTCGCTGCTCCTTCGAACCCTCCGCACTCCGTAGATCCCTCCGAAACTATCTCGGATACACTACACCCTATAGACTCCTCCAAAACCACCAAGAGCTCATTCGACTATTTACTTTCAATGACTGAATCCTTGAAAATTTCACCCTAGCCTTCTCCTCTTCTGCCCCTACACCAACCATCGCTTCAGTTGCACTCAAAGGAATTACAGCTCAAATCCTGTCCTAGACTTAGATCCACCTATCTCATCCTGAGGCTTCTGAGACTCTCTGGCTCTCCTTGAGACCTGCTCCCGTCTCCTTGAGATACCTCCTAACACTCTCCACTGAGATACCTCCCTCAGCTGCTGCACTGTTAAGCCTCTCTCAATTTCGTGCCTCTAAGAAAGCACTACTACAGCACTCCGGTGCTCCCTGTCTCATCTGAACTATAACTCTCTTTGATGCTCCTATAGAAGAAACCTAATCCAAAATCAACCATCCAACACTGACCTACTGGACCTCCATGGATCATCCATCTCCATCACCTCTAAGGCTTTGCAAATTCATGCTCTAGTCAAACTATTGAATGCATCCCCGACTACTTCTCCCATCTTCTTGTAACCAAAGGATGTATAGTCGCTTCTTTAGCTTTTCTTTAACCATTACCCCTTGGAAAACCTCTATTCATCCATTAAACAGCCCACATTGTCCATCTTCTTAGAGAACCCTATCACCCATCATATATCCAGATCTCTCCAACCAAGATTGATCAAAAAATCATGCATCCAAACCTTCTATCCTGAAAAAAATCCTTCCATTATTCCTCTCAACCTCCACCTTCAATCTGCTGCTTTCGGTTGGCCAAACTTCAGCAATAACAAAGATAAATCTGAGACATACTATGGAATACTTATGCAGATTTCTAATTTCTTCCTGCATGACTTCTTCTTTGCTTTCATGCACCATCTGGCTCTGATATCAAATATTATCCACCTTAAGATCTTATTGGACCATGCCTTAAGACTCGAATAGAAAACTCTCATCTAGTTCTATTCACCATCATCGAGTCAGCTCTGTCAGGAGTTGAGCTGGCTTGATTGCATATTGTCCGAACCCTATCTTCTATTTGCTTGAGATAGTCAGCTCCACTACACCTCGAGTTGGCTCGATCTCAGCCTAAGCTAGCTCGACTGTATATCCGAGCCCACCTATGTGTTAGCCCATTGTCTTGACTGATTCTTCTCTTAGCTTTGATCCTTTGCTCCATCTTGTGTTCCAAATTTTCGAAGCACCTACCAAGCCACTCAAGACCCTTACATCTGAACCTCGAGTCCGTGCAGGGCTACATGTTGCCTTCACCCTAGGATAACTCCTATCCTAGTCCTAGGACTCACATCCATCCTAGACTCTCAGAGCCAACACCCTGGCTCCTCTTATGGCCTTCCAAGGCTTGGGAGCACCACAAATTCTGACACTTTGACCTGAGGTGTATCGATAGTTCACCATGAGAGTGTTATAGTTTGACTACATCATAACTCGATCTCCTAGCCATTTAAAATTTTGAGGTGTATATTGGCTATAAAATGCTCATTGTAAGAATTGGATCACATCAAGATGAGATCTATCAACCTGGATAGAGGAGTAGTCCTATAATGATCATGAGATCGAGTTCTAAAGTCCATGGCCATGGTAGTGTGCAATAATAGGAAGAAATTTCTATTAGAATTTCACATCGAACTCGAATTGATTGATTCAATCATGTGATAGGTATTGGATTTGATGAGTTAATCTTAACTTAGATCCTATCAGAACTCATGGTAGAGGAATCCAATCATACGATAGCTGCACCGAGAGGTTCTTATTGAGTTCTGATGTATTACCACCACATACTGCTAGATGTCACTAGTAGATTATGGGGTCAACTAAAATTATCTTGATAATCGATAATTCTAATTGGATGAATCAGAAAGAATTCTAATTCATCGAAAGATGTTTTGACGATATCAATGATGGAAAATGCGACATGTCCCATTACCATATAAAATTGAACCTATTGGGTCACACAAATAAGAATTTGGATGTGGATGTCATTAATTAGACTCATAAAGTTTGATTAATTTAGATTTGATCCAATTAGATTCAAAAAAATCATGCTAGCACACCATTAGACCTAACTTTCTTCTTCTATAGATTTTCTTATTGATTTAAACTTAGTCAAATTGGATTTGGCTTATCTAGAAGCCCTATATGAGTTTGTCTTAATCTGATTGAACCTTGTCCTGATCAGATTAGATCTTGTCTTGATCTCACTTGAAAAGGATTAGGACAAGGGTGGCACCCCACTTTGACTTGGTCCTGTGTGCATAAATGGAGTGCATGCCCCCCTCCTTTCTCTTCTAGGGAATGTGCTATCTAGAGAGAGAATAAAAGGGAGCACACTCCATCCTGGTGTGCACCCCTTATGGATATGGATAGTGGTTAAGAAGGCTAGAGGTTGTTTCAATTTGAACTCTATTTGAACAAGTCAAATGAGTTCAAATCGATTCAAACTCTGGAGAGATTTTTTATCCTTATGCGAACACCTTATCTGGATAAGGTGGTGCATGCCTAGCCTTTATTTTATGCAACAAAATGAAGGAAAAATTTTGATGGGGGATGGAGGTTCATGAAGAGTCATTCTACTTTAAGCAAATTGACCTGGTCAATTGCTTAAAACTCTAGGACTCTAGGTCTCCCATTTTTTTCTAAAAATAGGGAACTAGGCCAAAAGGTTTGGCCATTCAATCACCCCATGCCCAAGGCCTACTCCTCCTCTCCATGCCTCCTCTCCCTCCTTTAGTTCCTCTCTCCCACTCCCAAGGGTTGGGCTGACCATACCATCTAGCATCGAGGTGCTGTCCGTGCAAGTCGAAGACAAAGGAGATCTCGATCGTGTGTTGATCGGACTGTTACCAGCGATCAAATCGAAGGTGCAATAAGGAAATCCTAATCTAATTTTTAAAAATTAGATTCAGAAGGAGAAGACCTCTAGATCTGATCCAAGTGGATATTGGTAAAAGTCAGATGCGTGCATGGCTTAAGTCGAATCTTGGATCAGCATCAGATCATCTCTACGAGTAGACCATCTACTTGCAAAATAGGTGGTATATCGTATACCTAATGCATGTATTAGTTTTAGATTTAAGTAATTAGATTAAGGACCATTTAGATCTAATAGGATTGGAAGAAAAAAATTTAAATTCCATTGCTTGGATCCAATCTGATCTGGTCGATCTAGCAGAACCTTCAACTGGTATCTAAGCTAGGTTCTAGGTTCATAGATCTAGATTGTTTAGATCTAAATCTAATTTTTGATGAGATTAAAATAGTTTCTAATTTTTATTATATGAGATGTAATTTGAAATGATACATGAGATATATGCAAAGCATGGTTAGAATAGATCTAAATTCATATATGTGATATATGTTGTAGATCTAGTTCTAGTAGTAGTAGTAAATTATTTTTTGACTGTAGCATTTCTCTTGGCCATCCAATCATAAGAGTAAGAAGGATTTAAAGGTCCTCACTTTTTATTCGATGGGGTGTTCTTATAGTGTGTAGGGGTTTGCATGTCTATCCTCAATCAGAAAAATTAAAACTTACTTTCTACTAAACCTTAAATCCAAAAATCCTAGGATCTATTTTTATGCTTTGTTATTTTAAATCCTATTATACTTAATTAAGAATTAAGTTATGAAACCAATTAGATCTGAAAATTGAGAATTTAAGATCTAAGACACCTTCATCAAACATGGGTTCAGGGTGTGGGTAGCTTGATTAGATCTAGCTTGAGTGGTTGATCAAATCGAATCAAGAGTTAGTTAGGTAGGATCAAGAGTGCTAAATTGACCAGTCTGAATAGTTATAAGTTTTGTCAAGATTGATTTACAGCCACATGTGATCGATCACCTCAAAACCTAATCTAGCTCTATGGTTTGAGCCTAAATTGTAGGCAAACCTGATCAATTCTAGATTGATAAATTAGTGTCTAAGATAAGTCTGGTAGATAGACTGATGGTTTTTAATTAGAAGCTATTCGGCCATGATTCATCTAAGGCCAATTTAATAGTATATACCTGCCATCAATTTTACTTACCTGGCCAATTAGATCAATCAAGTTCTGTATTTGGGTTGCCAACAATTCAAGTTAACCCATGCCACTAGGTTACGTATAACAGTTATGACTAGTTAAGATTAAGAGACCTAAATTAAATTTTTTCTAAGAAAATATTAAGTCTAGCAATCTTCCATCATTATAGTTGTGCGGGTCCTTTCTGGGATTGATTATTTTTGGCTGGATACAATGGTTTAGTTGCACCAGAAAGATGCAACCATAGCTATTAGTCATGGGATGCTATGGATTGGAGGAAGGGTTGGTCCTAATATTTTGGATATGGTGAGGATCCTAATCATGAATCCATTTCATGTAAATGGCGGTTCTGACTTAACTAAGGAGTGGAACAATATTCCAAGCATGATGAGCTTCATGAGTTAGAGACTGGGGTTGGGTGCAACATGTTTAGAGAAATATTGGATAAAAGTTATCTACTTATCGACTGACTCATCACCAATAATTATTACGTGAGACGGTGTGCCAATTGATGGGACCACACCACCCACTAATAATCTTTGATCATAGAGATTTTTGCATCTCTTTCAAGAAAGTGTAGGGATCCAAAAAAAATAATGAAAGCCTAAATTTATTTTAAAAATAAAATCTCTAAAATAAATTGATTAAGTCAATTATAAATCTAACTAGAAATTTTGACTCTCTACAGGAATATGTCTGCTTCAAACCCCCTAGCCAGGATTTTAGAAACCAACCATTTGACTGGACCCAATTTTAAAGATTGGCTCCAAAATTTAAAAATAGTTCTAAGTTCCAAAAGGCTGACCTATGTCTTAGATCAGGATCTTTTTCTCTCTCCTAGCTTGTTGCCTTAAGAATTGATTTTAATGATTATAAAATATTTCAGAGAAGCACTAATGAATTTTGGCTTGAAAAAAGAATAATATGCATTTTAGATTTCATAAGATTTTTCAAATTCATTAAATAAATTTGAAAAAGGATAAAATTATAATTTTATAAAGTTGGAGAAAATTTATTTCAGAAGCCTCAAGAACAAGCTTAGAAGATTTCTGATCTTTTAGAGGCAATCTCATGATTTTTAGATACATAAATTAGAAAAAAATAGGTTTGAAGAAAATGGTCGACCCCTGTCAAAAGGGGTTGAATGGCATGCTATTTTTTTGGCTGGCACACCAAAGGAGATGACCCTAAGGTCGACCCCTAGGAGTCGACCCCAAGGTCGACCTCTATTGTTTGTACAAGCTAGAAAATAGAAACTGACCATTTTCTAACTTCTATCATAGAGGTCGACCCTAGCTAGAAAATAAAAATTGGTCATTTCCTGACTTCTACCACAGAGGTCGACCCCAGCCAGGGGACGACCCTAGGATCAAGCTTTGTAATGGAAACTTCCATAATGGCTAGTTTTTCTACCTATTTTTAGTGCATTAAATGTCTAATAAATGCTCTCCAATGACTCTAAATAGCTACAAATCATTCTCTAGCATTGTTTTAAAGGTTTAGAAGGATTCAAAAACAAGAAAAAAGGCAACAAAAATTCAAATTATGAGCTCCATTGAATACCTAAAAAAAAGAGAAGAAAAGAGAGAAACCAAGCTTCAAAATCAGAGGACTTTCAAGAGGATCTATCTCTATCATCTTCCACATCCTCTCAAGCATCAAGAAGATAAGTTGAAGTATCATTTGAGCAATCCAACAACAACTTCTTCAAGCTTCAAATAGTTCTAATTTTTATTTTCTATTTTGTGCTGAAACTTATACTTGTATTTTTATTTTTTTACAAGTTTTTTTGGAAGAAGGAAACTTGGAGATTAGGCCAATCTAAAAATGAAATTGGATGTTATAAAGGTTATGGTTGGTGCTCCTATTGAAAACCAACTAGATTGTTAGTGAGCTCCGAAAAACTAATTATGTTAGGTTTTCATTGGTGAGCCTAAAAAACTAACTGAGTTTTGTTTGTGAGCCCGTGAAAATAAATACACTGTAATCAAGAAAAGATTATAGTAAAAATTCTAATGAAAGCTTGAAGAGTGGACGTAGGAGCAGGTTGCTCCAAACCACTATAAACTTTGAGTGTTTGTGATTGTGTTCTTCACTTTCTTACTTTACTTGTCTTTACTTCTTACTTTATTTGTATTACTACTTATTTAGCTTAGCCATAATTTTTGCATAGTTTAATATACATTTGATTTCACTGCATACACTACATAATCATATCAAGCTGAATTAATTAAAGTAAAGCACATATTTATTCAAAATTAAAATTTGGGCAAAAATTTTATAAGAATTTAATTCACCCCTCCTTCTTGGGTTGCTATCTCTGAGCAATAAGTGGTATTAGAGTAGGTGCTCTATTATTAATTGTTGATCTAACCGTCAAGAGCCAAAGATTTTGGCAACCTAAAATAAAATCTCTTTTTAATGAAGGTCATACCATTGATAGACCCTCATTATTTGATGGCTCAAATTATTCTTATTGAAAATCTAGGATAAAAATATTCATTCAAGCATATGACTATAATTTATGAAAAATTATAATCAATGGCCTACACACATCCAATGCATGGATTAATGATAAAGAAATGATTCAAATGAATGCTAAAAAAATGAATTTACTTTATTGTTCATTAGATATTAATATTTTTAATATAATTTCTTCATGTATTTCAGCAAATTAAATATAAAAGCAATTAGAAACTACTTTTGAGGAAATAAATCAAAAAGAAACATCAAGCTCCCAAGAAGAAAAGAAAACTCATCCTAACTCATGCCTCATGGTGCATGAGGATGAAAAGAAGAAGAAAAGAAAGAAATAAAAGAAAAAAAAAGCATTGATTAAAGGAGAGCAAAGCAAAGAAGAGAAGAATGAGAAAGAGAAGGAATGCATAGCAAGTTGCTGTCTCATGGCTCAAAATGACAAGGTATATCATGAACATTCTTCTGAATTTACTTTTAATGAATTACATGGAGCATTTAATGAGTTAATGGACGAACATAAGAAGGTAAAGCTACAAAATAAAGAGCTTAGAAAATCCAACTTATATTTGGCTGAAGAAAAAAAAAATTTTGAATGAAAAAAAAGATCTATTGAAAAAATGAAAAATAGAGCCAAAGAAAAAAAAAATTTTGAAACAAATAGAAGGTTTAATTAAGAAAAAGGATAATATAGTTAAATCTAAAATTTTTTTTGTTAAAGGAAAAAAGGATTTTTAAAATCTGAAAAATCCATGATTGAAGAAAATCTTAAGTTGAAAGAAGAATTTAATAAACTAAGATTTTTTGCTAAAAAATGAGTAAATATGAAAAATCTCTTTTGGAAGAAAATGTCAAACTAAAGAAAGAAATTGAAAGCTTGAAGTCCACGATTAAAAAATTTACAATTGGATCTTAAAAGCTTCAAGCTATATTAAACAATCAAAGGACTATTTTTGATAAAAAAAATTGGCTATAATTTATTAAAAAATAAAAATTTATCAAAAACATGTCCATAAAAGCTTTATTTGAAAATCCTTCAATCAAGTATTTTAAATGCAATAAAGCTAGCCACAAAATTTTTGAATGCAATATTAAAAGAAATGGCCAAATTTTTATTAAACAAATTTGGGTTCCGAAAGAAATCTTGAATACTAACTCCTATGGACCCAAGATGACTTGGGTAACAAAAATCATTAAGTGATTTTGCAGGTGCACTAAGGATCCAAATGAAATGAAAGAAAGAAAATTTTTATGGATGCCTTAGAAATAAAAAGAGATGGGTATTGATGCATGGTATAATCTAAATCTTTTCTCACATCATACCATCAATGATTGTTAAAGTTATTTTGATTGAATCTATTGACTTTAATATGATTTCATATTATGTTTACTTGCTTGAAATTCTTTTCATATATTAGTTAGATTAGTATGATTGATTGATTTTGATGATTTGAATACTTTGATTTTAAGAGATCAATATGCTCTTCTTTAAGTATCATGTTATGATGTGAATTGAAATTATCTTAAAATTCAACATGATATAATAGCTTTCCCATATTAATTTTGTAATTAGTAAACTTAAATTAAAAGATGCTTAATTGGATATGAATATTTTTGAGTTGCTAAATATATAAGTAAAACTATGTTTGACATTCTTCTATAAAATACTAAATTATTAAAATATTAATAAAATTTTGCATAAAATAAAGTACTTGAAGATAAGACATTCGATCATAAAAACTAAGTACTTAATGTGTTGAATTACATTGCATATTAGCTTATCCCTAAGAATTTGAAATTTTATAGTTCAACCAAAACTCATAGAGTCTATATCTAGATTTTCTTTTACATGAGTTTCTTGACTTGATAATCTTGCCCCCATGATTGATTAATTCTTGATCCTCTAATTTGACTTGAATATCTTTCTTGATCATTAATTTGATTGCCTATTGATTCTTATTCAACTTGATTAATTTTTTTAATCAAAAACTACTTAAACTATTTTCTGCTTCGAGGAGTCGACTCCCAATTTTATTGGAGTCGACCTCTCTTCAGGAGCCGACTCTTGATTTAGCAGGAATCGACTCCTTTTTTTCTGGGATTAGTTCTCCTATTTAAAAATATCCCAAGGCTCTATCATTCCATTATCAATTTTCTTAAGCTGTAATTCCTTTCTAACCTCTCTCTTACAAAAATCGGACCTTTCCTCTCCATTTCTATTCTAATCTTGTAGTCCTTATTCTCTAATGGCATCCCAGAAGCATTTTGCCTAAAGAAAGAGAAAGTCTAGCTTTCAAAGTGAAAGGTGTGTAGATTGAGATAAATATTAATAGCATTGGATGCACGCTACACATATACAAACCAATAGGAGCACCTCAGATTATTTCAAGCAGCCACACATTTAAGATTTGTATTTGATTGAGATGATGATTAAGGGTATTGAGGATATCAGCTCTTATGATATAGCAAATGATGATGATGAGACATCTATAGTAGAGTCTATTACAGTACATATCAGGACAAGAAGCCAGTGGAGCAGTATGAACAAACAGAGATAGCTTCACTTTCATAGACCAGCCATCCAAATATTAGCTCATGATTACCTGATAGACTGGATGAGGATGCATTTGTTGAGAGGCTCTCCATCAAGATCATAGTGTCATTCTATACAAAGCTTTAGAGATACATATTAGAGACATACTAGACAAGATGAGATCAGATGGAGGCATTATCATTGATCAGAGATGAGTTAGAAAGATTGATTGGGGCACTCACTGTAGCGAGGAAAGATGTTCGTTATCGAGCCCAATCATTTGGAGATATTAGACTACACTCTCTTTCTACCTAGCCTAGACCTATAACTTAGAATTATCCTGATATATACTTGCTTAAAATGCTAGAATTTCGTTCCATAGCTTTAGTGATCCTTTCAATCTATTTTTGGCATCTATATAGGATATAGCTCTCATACATTGTGCATGCTTTCATGATTTTATCTTTGTAATCACCATTGGCTAATCAATGAAAATTTCATCTTTTATGAAAATTTAATGTGTTTGAAATTATTTATTTGACTCAATATGTGCTTTGCTTGCAAAATAAAAGAAGAGAAATGATTGCTTATTTAAATTAATTAAATATGCCTAATTTGAAAGAAATAGAAAGAGAATTAAGAAAAGTTAAGAGGAGAGTTAAGAAAGTAAAGTTTTTTAGCATTTATTATGAAAAATAGAAAAAAATAATTTTGAACTGAGTAAGAAAAAATATTATTAAAATATTAAAAGTAAAATTATTTTGATCTACTTATGCACTCTTGTTGTTCTAGTTATTTGATTTGCTTTAAAAAAATTATTTCTATTTTACATTTTATTCAATCATACTTTGCATGGTCTGATCCTATCATGATTTTTAATAATTAATTAGTATCTCTTGAAAAATATTTTACTCCAAATGAAAATCCTAGACAAATAAATTTTGAATCTCATGAAAAATCATTAATAGGCATTTATTTGTTGCTTGACTTGTTGGTTCACTTATACTTGAGCTTTCATGTGATCTTGTTTATTCATGTTTTGTATTGGTATCAAAGAATTCATCCTTAAGTATGAAGGGTTTGATTTTTAAACAAATTAGCTCCCACTATTTTCTCGGGTCCCTACACTTTCTCTATAGAGATGCAAAAATCTCCATGATTATTGATTTCTAGTGGGTGGTGCAGTCCCACAAATTGACTCATCACTTAGACAACCCTTTTCTGATCTGGACAAGCTCTAGTCAGACCAAATAAAGGTTCTTGAGCAAGCCCAAACATATTTGGCTTAGTCAAGATAAGTTTTAATGACTATTAAAGGAGAACATTAGGCTCAATCGTGTGATAGCATGATTTTCTTGAACCTAATTGAATCTTATTCAAATCAATTAAATTGGATTAATCCAATTGATGATATCCAGATCTAAACTCTTGTTTGTGTGATCCAGTTAGGTTCAGTTTTGTATGGTAATGGGATATGCCATGATCTCTATCATCATCGACATCATTCTAATTGCTCCCAAAATCTATCAGTGACACCTAATAGCATATGGTAGCAATCCATCAGAACTAAAAGCGAATCTCTCGGTGCAGTTACCTGTGTGATTAAGTTCCTCTATCTTAAGCCTCGATCGGATAAGGGTTAAGATGATTTCGTCAAATCCTAATTTCCGTCATATGAATTAATCATTCAATTCAAGTCCAATGTGAAAACCCTAATAGAAACTCTTTCTATTATTCCACTCTATCATGGCCATGGGCTTATGAACTTGATTCTCATGATCATCATAGGGCTGCTCCTCTTCTACCGAGGTAGATAGATCCCTTATTGGTGTAATCCAATTCCTACAATGAACATGCTATAGCCAACATACACCACAAGATTCTGAATGACTAGGAGATCGAGTTATAGTGTGGTCAAACTATAACACCTTTAGGATGAACTATCGATGCACCTCAAATCAAAGAATCAGACACACCACTGCAACTTCGAGCCAGTCATTGATGAGAAGATAGACTTCCTCATGACTACTCGAGGTGGTCATGCTCAGTGCCCTCGTTCTCTAACGAGTATCTATACTCTCGCTCCAGTGTCTCTACACCATAGACTCAAGACTCATCTATCCTAAAGAAATGATCGTACACTAATCTTCCGGATCAATCACCATCCTCATGATGATCCTATGATCGGGAGCATTTTATGAGTTAATAATGAAAATTCATGTCTTAAATTTTTAACTCTTGAATATATGAACTATCATTGCCATTAACTCAAGGGATGTATCATAGATACTTTCAAATACACATTGATAAAAAATAATCCATTTTATTATTTACAGTCAAAATTATAATTTTGCTCTTAAAAGTGTATTATAAGTGTCAGCCAATCTGACTTCAAGGGCACGCATATCTAACAAACTCCCACTTGACCTAAAGCCAACTGGCTATAAATCTAAGTCCCATCTTCTCAAGGTGGGTTTTGATCTTCTACTGGCCCAATGGCTTTGTGAGTGGGTCTACCACATTGTCTGTGGAGTCAACTTACTTAACCTCGACGTAACCTTTCTTGAGGTAATCGCGGATGAGGTGGTATCACCGCTCGATATACTTGAATTTCTGATAAGACCTCGACTCCTTAGCTAGGGCTATGATGCCATTATTGTCACAGTACAGAGGAATGGCATCCGATGGCATCACTCCGATCTCTATGATGAACTTCTTGTACTAGAATGCCTCCTTCACAGCTTTGACGTAGTGATGTACTCTACTTTGATGGTGGAATCTACCATTACTGTCTACTTGGAACTTTTTCAACTGAGAGCACCATCATTACACACAAATAGACTCCCAAATGTCGACTTTCGATCATCTATATTGGATCTAATATTCGAGTCTGTTACCCCTGGACTTGGAGTTTTTCATTACCAAAAACCAACAACATATCCTTAGTTCTTCTTAAGTACTTAAGGATATATTTCATAGAAGTCCAATGTTCTTCATCTAGATTTGACTGATATCTACTCATGACACTCACAGCATGGGCTATATCAGGTCGTGTACATAACATGGCATACATGAGGCTCCCTATTGCTAAAGCATAAGGGATCTTGCTCATGTGTTCAATCTCCTCCGGTGTGTTGGGACATATTTTCTTGGAGAGATGAATGCCATGTCTGAAGGGTACCAATCTCCTATTGGAGTTTTCCATGCTAAACCTCTTTAGCACTTTCTCTATGTACATCTTTTGTAAAAGACCTAGCATCCTATTCGGTCTATCTCTATAGACCTTAATTCTTAGAATGAATGATACTTCTCCTAGGTCTTTCATGGAGAATTCTTTAGATAACCATATTTTAACTATGGTCAACACGAGAATATCATTTCCAATAAGGAGGATATCAGCCACATACAGTACGAGAAAGACAATAGCGCTCCCACTGACCTTTTTGAAAACACATGGTTTCTCCTCATTTTTGATGAAACCAAATAATTTGATCACATTATTAAAATGAGTATTCCTACTCTGAGATGCTTGCTTGAGTTCATATATGGATCTTTGTAGCTTGCATACTTTGTGATCACTGGATGTGAAACCTGGCAGCTGTTCCATATAGATATCTTCCTCAAGGTATCCACTTAAGAATGTCATTTTCACGTCCATTTGGCATATTTTATAATTGAAATAGGCTGCAATAGCAAGCAATATGCGGATGGATTTTAGCATAACTACTGGCGAAAAGGTATCCTGATAGTCAATGCCTTCACGCTGACTATACCCTTTTGCCACTAATCTAGCTTTGAATGTCTCCACATTTTCATCTGCACCAATCTTTTTCTCTTATAGATTCATTTACCCCTAATAGGTACTATACCTTCTGATGGATCTACCAAGGTCCAGACTTAGTTTGAGTGCATCGAGTCAATTTCTGACTTCATTGCCTCTAACCATTTTTCAAAATCGATATTCGATATCATCTTGTCATAGATTTTGGGATCATCACTATGAACCCCATTACCTGTGAGGAACATTTCCTCTACTTCCTCTGAGATAGTACCTAAGTACCTCTCCAGGGGATGAAAAATTCTTTTCAATCTATGAGGTAGAGGAGGTAGTGATTGTATTGGCTCAACCTGATTTGGTTCCATAGGATCCTTAGCTCATTGCTCTTATGAGACTTTTTTCTCGAGCTTGATCTACTTTCAAATATCGCTATCTTGAATAAACTATTTTTTAAGAAAGATGGCATGCCAACTCATAATCATATTGTGGTCTTCTGGCGTATAGAAATAATATCCTAATGACTCTTTAGGATATCCTATGAATCGAGCTCTAAAGGATCTATAGTCTAACTTGTTCGCTTGTTGTCTTTTGACATGAGTCGGACAATCCTAAATTTTAAGATGACTCAAACTTGATTTCTTACCATGTTATATCTCATACGGTGTGGTAGGAATAATTTTAGAGAAAATTCTATTCAGTAAATATATAGCAGTTAACAAACTATGTTCCCAAAAAAAATTAGGAAGGTCTATGAAGCTCATCATAGATCGAACCATATCCAATAGGATCCGATTCCTCCATTCTAAAACCCCATTGAGTTGAGATGTTCCAAATGGAGTCCATTGAGAGACTATGCCATTTTACTTGAGATAGTCCAAGAATTTTTGACTAAGGTATTCATCTCCTCGATCTAATCGAAGAACCTTAATAGATTTTCTAGTTTGCTTTTCAACTTCATGTCTGAATTTTTTGAACTTTTCAAAGACTTCAGATTTGTGTCTCATAAGATACACGTACCCATACCGAGATAAACCACCAGTAAAGATTATGAAGTAGTCAAAGTTGCCTCTAGCCAACACATCAAATGGACCACACATATCAGTATGTACTAGGGCAAGTAGATCCGTGGCCCTTTTCCCATGTCCTATAAAAGAGAGCTTAGTCATTTTGCCATGAAGACATGATTCATAAATTGGACATGACTCAAAAGTCAACGGACTCAATAGTTCGATTTTTTCTAATTTGCTAATCCTATCTTCTGCTATATGACCTAGCCTTAGGTGCTATAGATACCTATCATTTGGATTATCCCTAGATCATTTTGATCTTATGGCATTCACAATTTGCTCAATATTAAAGACAGATACATCAATATGTAACTGGTAGAGATCGTTAATAAGAAAACCACTTGCAATTTTATTTCTTTCATAAAGAATATTATAATGATCCTTAAGAAAACTAATTACATAGCCTTCTTGTGCTAAATATGAAATAGAAATCAAATTTCTGCTTGCAACAGGCACATAATAACAATCCTTAAGTACTAAATCTAAGCCAGATGGTAGTCGAAGAGGGTAGGTTCCCATGACCACAGCAGTAATCCTTGCTCCATTTTCGATACGTAGGATCATCTCACCATCCCTCAGCCTCCTACAATCTTCAAAATCCTGCATGAAAGTGCATAAATGAGCACTAGAACTAGAGTCAAGCATCCAATTGGATGTAGAAGAAATCATAGAGGGTTTAGAGGTTCAATAACGGGGGATGGGCGATGCTGGTGGGACCTTCCGAAGTGGTTATCCTATTGGGTCCGTGCTGTGATGTGCGTGTGTGAGGGGAATGGGTAGGTATGTAGACAGTGGAGGTTTCGGCTTCGCGAGGGGTGGGCCGTTGGTGGTAGTTGAGTAAATAAAAATACTTTCTTTGTCGAGTGTTGCCTTCTTCTTCCTCTGCCCTTATTTTTTTCTTTCCACTTCCATCTTTCTATCTTTCATTAGACTTCTTCTTCTTTTCAAATGACTTTTTTTTGAAAGAATTCCATTCCATAGCAAGTAGCGTGGTAGCCTTTAGAATTTTTCATGAGGAAAGCTCTTAGCAGTGGAACCAGCAGATATTCCATAGCAGCTCGGTCAGAGGTTAGTTTTGCTGAAGTGTATGCGAGTATGATAAGTTCATGATGAACTGCCCATACGCATCAGTTAAGGATTGCAAAATTATATCATTTTGTAGATTCTGGTCTAACTTCACTCTAAGCTTCTCAAGCTCTTCCAAGTCCTTGATCATCATCAGACAATGATCTTGGATTGATTGCCCATCATGCATTTTAGCCTTAAATAGTTGTTTAATGATTTGATATTTGGCTTTGCGATTCTGTTCACCAAACAACTCTTGTAGGTGAGCCAGTATTTGACGGACAGTCTTGATATGTTCATGTTAGCACTGAAGCTCATCAAACATCGAGTCCAACATGTAGTATCTGACCTTGTTATCTTCATCTATCCATTTGTCAAGAGACGCTCTCTGTTCAGTAGACGAACGAGCTGATAAGGTGGGAGGATCCTGATCCAATACATGAGTCAACTTCTCAAAATTCAAAATAATTTTAAAGTTTTGGAGCCAATCCTTATAATTGGGTTCGGCCAGTCTATGGATGTCCAGGATACGGGCTAGAAGGTTGGACACAGATATTTTTCTTTTTTCTATAGAGAGTCAAAATTTTTAGTTAGATTTTATAATTAAGACTTGATCAATTTATTTAGAGATTTAATTTTTAAATAAATTAATTTCTACTATTTTCTTGGGTCCCTACACTCTCTCTATAGAGATGCAAAAATCTTCATGATTATTGATTTCTAATGGGTGGTGCAGTCCCACAAACTAACTCATCACCTCACCTAACAGTTATTGATGATGGGTTAGCCAATGAGTGAACAACTCTTGTCCAATGATTCTCTAATCATGGTGCACCTAAGCTTGGTCTCTAATTCATGAATCTCACCGTGTCTAAAATATTAATCCACTCCTTAGTTAAGTTAGACCCACCATTTGCATAGATTGAATTTCTAATTGGATCTCTCATCATATCTAGAATATTGAGCCCAATCCATCCTCCAGCCCATAGCATCCAATGCTTAATAGATATGGTTGCATTTTTTCGGTGCAATTGAACCACTATGACCAGTCAAGAACAACCAACCCCGAGAAGGGTCCGTACATCTATAATGGTGGAAGACCTTAGACTTAATCTTTTCTTAGGGAGATTTGATTTAGGTCTCTTTAAACTTGATTTGATATAGCCACAACCATTATGACTAACCTAGTAGCATGGGTTAGCTCGAATTGTTAGCCACCTTAGATCAGGACTGAGCCGATAAATATGGTCTCATAAGTGAGACCAATGGAAGGGATATGCCATTAACTCGACAAGAATGCATTCGAGTTGAGTAGCTCCCAATTAAAAATCAGTCGATCGTATCTATCAAACTTACCTTAGATACCAAATTGTTGAGTCAGAACCAATCGAATTAGCCTACAATTCAGACTCTAATCACTGACTCTAATTAGGTCTTAACTTAATCTATCACTCATGTGGCTCGACCTTGACCTAGACTTAATCCTATTAGGCTGGTCAATTTAAGCACACTTGATCCCATCTAACCAACTCTTGATTTGGTTTGATCAATCGCTAGACCTATTTGAGCTACCCAAGTCCGAATCCAATTTTATGAATATGTCTTAGATCTGGAAATTTTTAATTTTAGACCTAATATATTTCATAATCTTAATTCTTAATTAAGTTTAGGATTTATAAACAAAACATATATATATAATTTTAGAATTTTAGGATCTAGGGTTTTGCAGAAAATAAGTTTTAAACTTTTGATTAAGGATGAACGCGCAACACCCCTACACATCATAAGAACACCCCATTGAATGGAAGGAAAGGGTCTTTAAATCCTACTTCATTCATATGATCGGACGGCCAAGGGGAACATCTTAATCAAAAACATGATAAATCTATAAAACTAATTAGATCATGTGCCCTTGAAGCTAGATTGGCTGACACTTGTAATACATTTCTAAGGACAAAAATATAATTTTGACTATAAATAATAAAATAAATTATTTTTTATCATAATGTGTATTTGAAAGTATCTGCGATACATCCCTTGAGTTAATGGCAATGATAGTTCAGATTTTTAAGAGTTGAAAATTTAAGACATGAATTTTTATTATTAACTCATAAAATGCTCCCAATCGTAGAATCATCATAAGGATGGTGATTGATCCGAAAGGTTGGTGTATGATCACTTTTTTAGGATAGATGAGTCTTGAGTCTATGATGTAGAGATACCAGAGCGAAAGTATAGGTACTCATTAGAGAACGAGGGCACTGAGTGTGACCACCTCGAGTAGTCATGAGGAAGTCTACCTTCTCATCGATGATCGGCTCGAAGCTATAGTGGTGTGTCTAGTTCTTTGATCTTAGGTGCATCGATAGCTCACCTTGATGGTGTTATAGTTTGACTACACTATAACTCGATCTCCTAGCCATTCAGAATTCTAAGGTGTATGTTGGCTATAGCATGTTCATTGTAGGAATTGGATTGCACCAATAAGGAATCTATCTATCTCAGTAGAAGAGGAGCAGCCCTATGATAATCATGAGAATTAAATCCATAAGCCCATAGCCATGGCAGAGTGAAATAATAGAAAGAGTTTTTATTAGGATTTTCACATTGGACTTGAATCGAATGATTCATTCATACAATGAAAATTAGGATTTGACAAGATCACCTTAATCCTAATCCGATCAGGGCTCAAGATAGAGGAACTTAACTACACAGATAACTACACTAAGAGATTCGCTTTCAATTCTGATGGATTGCCACCATATGCTGCTAGATATCATTGGTGGATTTTGGAAGCAATTAGAATAATTTGGATGATCGATCATACTAGTTGTCTGAATTAGAAAAATTCTGATCCATCGAAAGGTGTTTCGATGATGCCGATGATAGAGATCACAACATATCCCATTATCATACGAAACTGAACCTAACTGGATCACACAAATAAGGGTTTGGATCTGGATATCATCAATTGGATTAACTCAGTTCAATTGATTTGAATAAGATTTAATTAAATTCTAGAAAATCATGCTAGCACACAATTGAGCCTAATGTTCTTCTTTAATAATCATTAAAACTTATCTCGATTGAGCCAAATGTATTTGCGCTCACTCAGAAACCTTTACTTGGTCTGGCTGAAGCTTATCTAGGTTAGAAAAGGATTGTCTTAATTTATGAGATAAATTTGAGACAGCATCTGCCATTTTTCATCATCTGCTAAATCTTGTCTTTGGACTTTGGTCAAATGTTGACCTTTGATATTTAGACATCTACCCATGTATCATGCACCCATAGAAGAGAACCTTGGTCCTCGTCCCCCTGCTAAAAAGTAGATAGACAAGGGGCGCACGCCTAGGGAGGCATGCGCCCCATGAGGATAAGGTTTGGAGTCCCATACAGATGGGACTCTAGTTGCTTCAGGGAATCAACTTAGATGGTGCCAAGAAGACTTGTTTGACCCAGTCTTGGCACCATCTAAGGAAAGTTTTGAGTGACTCTAATCTGATTAGACCAGATGATATCATCCCATCAATTAGATTTAGATCTGATTATTAAAAGAGCCATGATTGGCCGAAATAATGTGGTACTGTATGGCATAGTAGGGTCTATATAAATACTATCTACACCTAGAATTAAGAGCTTCTACTTTAGCCCATGCCATAAAGAGCTTTTCTCCTCCTTCTCCATGCTACCCTCGCGTGATGCACTCCGTCGCACTTCTCGCGTCTCCATGCTTTCCAGTATCGTGGCATCCGAGCGTGTGCCTAGCAAGCAAGAGGTTTAGGTGTCATGAAGGAGTACTAGTGAAGAGCGTGTCATGCTAGCAGCAACGTAGAACAACGATAGTCTTGCAAAAGAGTGTTGAGATCTTCAAAATCAGTCTAGACATTGAAAAAGTGGGATAGGCATTATGAGCAAAGTTGACTCTCTAAATTGCCAATCTCAAGCTAATGGATAGAGCTAAGTTGCTTGCATGACATACAGTGTCAGAACCTCAGCACATGGATCTCAAGGAGAATGTACGATACAAAAACATGTAATTCGAGAGATAACGAGATGCATCTTAGTTACAATCTGGATGAGATTAGTTTACTAATGTACAAGATTTATCTTGATATGTGATGTTAGCCTACAGTAATGCGGAAGAAAAGCTACTAATGGTTTAGTCCAATGATTCTGAGTATGAGTTGGTATGATCAGGACATATCAGATTCTTGATGTGTAGGAGCGTCTCATCATGTATAATCTCAAAGGTAAAGTATTTCTTGGATCGAGATCGATATCTCAACTGTGCTAGTTAACGATTGGAATACTCTCAATAGTCCAGAAGTTTAGCGATATGTTTAATTTATTTTTTTTTATTTATTATCAAAATCATAAAGTCTAATCTGAATAGACTTTAAAAAAAATTGAAATATCCTTGATAGATTGAAAATCTATTCGACAAATAATTTTTCCAAAAATAAAGTTCATAATTGGATAAATAGATTTTTTCTGCCTTGTTACTTCCATTGCCTTCTTTTCAGAAAAAGAAATATTTTGTATTGAATCTGGTTTGCATAGCTTATATGATATCTTTTGAGATAAATTCAAAAAATTTTTCAAAGTAACCTTTTCCTAAAACTAAACCTGAGTGTTATATTTCTTAGAATAAAAAATAAAGAGTCTAAATTTAAATAGTAAAGTCTCTTATGGAATCTACCCTTTGCATAATTCTATTGGTATCTATTCAAAATGATTTATCAAAATAATTTAACACTAATCTTTAATGATTCATTTTTTTGATAGAATAACTAAAATAATTGGTATATCAGAATTTTATTGACTCTACTCATCTTTTGATAAAAAAAAGAAAAAGAAAGAAAAGAATAGCTGTATCTCAAATCTAAAAATTTCAGACAGTCATATTAATGTGTATAATGTTTGAGATAAATTATAAAATATGTTGATGACCTCTCTTTTGAGTCAATATGTAATATTTCTTAAGAAAAGAAGAAATATTTTCTCTAAAAAAATAATTATTAAAAAAATCAAAATAAATCTCTTGTGATAATATATCCAAATTTTTTTAATTTTGAAAGAATCTATTTTATCTTGAATTTTTAAAAGCTTAAATCTATTCCCTTAGCTAAATTGGAAAGCATTTTTTTTTTGATTCTATAGTTTTCGAGAAATAATAGAAAATATGAGTTGAAATTGTATTTTTTTGTAAAATGAGGGAGAAATAATTGTCTTAAACTAAATCTGTTATTTTGATTTTAAAGTTGAGTGGTGTCGAAAGAAATAATTTTTTAAACCCTAAAAAGAAAACAACTTGTATTGGCTTTGATTTTGTTCCAATATCTTTGAGTTTAAGTATTTTATATATTTTTGACTTGTCAATTCATACTTTGATTATTTGATTGTAGTCGTCATTTTTAAATACCAAAAGAATATTTTAAAATGCTTTCATTCAAGTTGATACATTGATGTTGTCATAGATTGAGGACATCCGGTTGTAAATATTTTCAATTTTAAAATCAATGAAAGCAAAAGATTTTTATCAAACAAAAATTACCTATATCATGATTTAATGATTGATTAATTTTGAATTGATGGTTGATTATTTGAAACTTAATATTGCTTACTTAATAATTGCAATAGAGGGAAGAAATACTAAAAAAAATAAATTTGATCTTAAAATACTATTTAATTTAAAAATATTCTTAATTTGCAAAATTAAGGGGGAGATCTCTATTAAGATGAATTAGTTATTAATTGGTATTAATCAAATTTTAAAATCTAAAGCTTAACAAGTTAAATTAAGTATTTAGTTAAAAATTAATGTGGTTCAAATCAATAGTGCATTAAACTTGAAAAAAAAGGGGGAGAATAAATTTAAAAATATCATATGATGAATTTTATGGTATTCACTTTTGAAATAAGAAGGATGAGACATTTGCCCTTCAATTGGTATTTAAAAAATATTAATATTAATCTCAAATTCTTAATCATTTATCTTGTAATTCTCTTCAATTTTTACTTTATTTCAATTGATTTCAAACTCTCAATCAAATGTCTTATAGTCTTTTCAATTTATGCTTTCATTTGTTTATTAAACTTGATTTACTTGATTTAAAGTGCTATTAATTTAAAGTAGTATTAGACAAACAAATTGTTCTTCAATGTTGAAACTTACTTAAAATGGTATCAAATAAAAATTTGATATCGGACATACTTTACCTGATATCAAATGTGTTGAAATATCTTGAAAAGCTCTATCCCTCAATATTGACTTAAAAAATCTAAATTTAAATATTTTAGAAAGAGAGAGAGTGATATCACTATAGATTTGATATCAAACTGGCTTAGTTTTCATATTAAATAGCCCATGAAGTTTAAATTTGATACTCCTTTAAAATGAATTTTCTAAATTTGATACATTTTTCTATCTAAATTTTAATTAATTTTGATGATATACTTCTATAAATTGGTTGATGAAAAGAGAAAGAAAAGATGTTATGCAATCTAAATTAAGAATATTCATGAAGTATGCATTCATATGTTTAATCAATTGCTTCATGATACATGTTGGTCAATTTTGATTGTTTAGTGCTTATCTTGTTGTTAGATATATGTGCCCTAGAAGCCAGAATTGGCTGACACTTGTAATACACTTCTAAGGGCAAAATTGTAATTTTGACTATAATTAATGAAATGGGTTATTTTCTATCACACATGTTTATTTAGTGTCTGTGATACATCCTTTGAGTTAATGGTAATGATAATTCATATTTTCAAGAGTTGAAAAATTTAAGACATAAATAATCATTATTACTCATACAGCTCCCCGACCAATAGAATCATCCATGAGGGATGGTGATTGATCGGAAGGTTGGTGTACGATCGCTTTCTTAGTAGATGAGTCTTGAGTCTACGGGTGTGGAGACACCAGAGCGAGAGTACAGGTACTCGTTAGAGAACGAGACACTGAGCGTGGACCACCTCGAGTAGTCATTAGGAAGTCTACCTTCTCGTCATGATGACTCGATGCTGCAGTAGTGTGCCTGGTTCTTTGACCTGAGATGCATCGGCAGTTCACCTTGAGGGTGTTATAGTTTGACTACACCATTACTCAGTCTCCTAGCCATATGGAACCCTGAGGTGTATGTTGGCTATAGCATGTTCATTGTAGGAACTGGATTGCATCAAGATGGGATCTATCTACCTCCGGTGGTAGAGGAGTAGCCTATGATGATCATGAAGAATCAAGTCAGAAATCCATGGCCATGGTAGAGTGAAATAATAGAAAGAGTTTCTATTTAGATTTTCACATTGACTCGAATCAAATGATTACATCATATGACAGAGACTAGGTTTGACGAGTTCACCTTAACCCTATCTGATCGGGGCTCAGATAGAAGAACTTAATCACACAGGTAGCTGCCCAAGAGGTTTCGCATTCAGCTCTGATGGGTTGCCACCATATACTGCTAGGTGTCACTGGTGGATTTTGGGAGCAATTAGAATGATTTAGCATGATCGATCATTCTAGCTGTTCGAATTAGAAGAGTTCTGATCCTGCGAAATGAGTTTCGTGATGTCTATGATAGAGATCAATGACATATCCCATTACCATACAGAACTGAAACCTAAATGGGTCACAAATACAGGGTTTGAGTCTGGTGATGCATACAATTGAACAGATCTGTTCAATTGATCTGAATAGATTCATTAGGTTCAGAGAAATCGTGCTCGCACTTCGATTGAACCTAGTTCTTGCTTTTACTATCATAAAATAAGTTTGTTCCTGACTGAGCGCAAAGGAGTTTGGTGCTCCATCACAGTCCTTCATTGGTCTGACTGGAGGATTGTCCAAGTCAGAATAGGTTTCTTATTTGTAAGACATTACCTGCGCATTTTTGGTCACCTGCCATTTCTTTGTTCTTTGACTTTGGTCCAAAAGTCTACTTTGACTGGTCAAAGTTGACCTTCACCCTTTTGACTTTTGACGCACATTGTCATGCACCTATTGGAGAGCTGGTGGGGCCTGTCCCCTCCAGACCTGCCCAGGAAGAAGGTGGCAACGCCAAGGGTGGCGTGAGCCCAAGTAGGAGGCCGCCTAGAGTCCTTGTTGGACAGGACTCCACTCCCTTTTGGATTTCCAATCAAGTTTCACTAAGAATCCAGTTTTGACTGGTCTAGCACGCCTCTAAGGAGGAATCTAGGGGTCTCTCATTCCAACCAATCAGATTTAGATCTGATTTTCAACAAAGGGTTGTGATTGGGTTGAAGAGGCAGAGGAGTTGGATCACAGAGGTCTATAAATAAGACCTGCGCCCAACCTAATCTCTAATGCTATTAAAGATATGGCCCACAGGCTCCTCTCCCTTCTTCTCTACCTAAACTTTTTCTCTCTTGCTCTCCAACGTCCAAAAGGTGTTTTGGACTTAGTTTTGGTGCGATTTCAGTCAAGGAAAGGCGATCAAAAGCAAAGAACGGCTGCGGCTGGCTGCAAAAGGACGACTGCAGATCTTCAAAAGAGTTTGAAGAATCTCGCAGATCACGATCCAGATCTTGATTTTTGGAGGTGTGATAGAGAAAGAAGAGGATCTCAGATCTAACTCGAGTGGGATACCGATGTAGAGTCAGGCGTTGCGTGGCTAAGATCCCGAAATCTTCGCTGCAATCAGGATCATCTACAGGGTAAATAGATTACCCAAATCGGTAATTGAATTTGATTTAATTATCTTTTTTATTTTATTTTGTTAAATATATAAGAATCCAGATCTGAAATATATCAAGATCTGATCGAGATCAAAAGAAAATTTTTGAATATATACTCTCTTGATCTTAATCAGATTGGACGCAACTGGACCCGGGAAATCAGGAATTTCCCTTCAACTGGTATAGAGCCATGGTTCTAACTGTTTTAGATCTGATTTTTAAATTTTATTTAAATTAACAATAAAGTGATTTTCCAGTTATGTCAACATTGGATGTGATCAGAATCGAAATCAGAAAAATTAAAATTAAATGATTTGGATTCTAAGAACATGAAGATATGCATGACTAGTTCTAGAATATGAATAGTTGTCTAACTTAGAATAGTTTTTGCATGTCTTTGATTTAATCTGATTAAATCATATTTTAGATCTTCTTATTTTATATTTTATAATATTTATAAGTGTTATAATAACAATCTGATAAAACAGTAAATAAAAAATTATTTAATTTTTAAATATCATATGAGATATGATAGATGCATGACTAGACTAATTGTAGAATAAGTTCTACATATTGTCTAGAATTAGAATTTATTTTGATTAGATCATTTAATCTAATTTTTTAGAATAATTATGTGATAATTTAGATCTGAAAACATGCATGAATTGAATACATGAAGATGTATGCAAATATGCCTTGATTAGATCTAAAATTTGTAATGAGATATATGATATAGATCTATAACTGTTTTGTAGATTTACATGTTCCTGATTAAGGCCGTTCCTTCTTTTGGCCCGTCGGTCATAAGACGAAGAAAGAAATTTAAACAGGCCCTCTCCTTCCCATTCGATGGGGTGTTCGTTATGACGTGTAGGGGTGGCTGCGTGTTCCGTCCCTTAATCAGAAACCACCAAACTTAACTTTCTGCAAAACCCTAGATCCTGAAACCCTAGGCATTGTATTGTGGCATGATTTTAATTTATGAACCCAACTTAATTAAGAATTAAAGGTTTATGGATATATTAATTAGGTCCTAAAATTGAGAATTTCATATCTAAGACATATTCATAATACTGGGTTCTGGCTTGGGTAAGCTCAAATTAGGTTAAGCGGTTGATCAAACCGAATCAAAGAGTTGGTTAGATGGGATCAACAATGCTTAAATTGACCGACCTAATAGGATTACAGTACTGGGTCAGATCGAGTCACGATTCAAGGAAAACCTATATTAAGGCCTCAGAGGTTAGAGTCCTGGATTGTTAGGCTAAACCCAATTTGGTTCTGATTCAACAATTTTTGGTGTCTAAAGGTAAGTTTTGGCACAGACGACCGACTGGTTTTTAATTGGAAGGCTTACTCGACCTGAATGCTTCCTGTGCGAGTTACGCAGATATTCCCTTCGCACCGGTCTCACTTACCTGGACCATATCTGTTTGACAACAGTTCTTGATCTGAGGTGGTCAATAATTCCGATGCTGACCCTGCCACTGAGGTTAGTCATTAATTGTTATTGACTTAAGCAAAGTCTAGTTCAATGAGACCTGAATCATTCTTCTCCCTAAGAAAAGATTAAGTCCGAGGTCTTCCACATTGTTAGAACGTGCGGGCCCTTCCCGGGGTTGAAATTGTTCTCGCTGGATACCAGTGGCTCAGTTTGACGGGAAGATGGCAACCATTCCTATTAGGCATTGGATGCTATGGGCTTGGAGGATGAGTTGGGCTAATATTTGGATACGGTGAGAGACCCAATTAGGAACGCCAGTCTACTGCAAATGGTTGGGTGCTGACTTAACTAGGAGTTGGGATCAATATTCCGGATACGGTGAAGATTTCATGAATTAAAGAGACAGTTTGGGTGCACCATGATTAGAGAATCATTGTAACAAGACGTTGTTCACTCATTGGCTAACCCATACAACCAATAACTGTTAGGTGAGGTGATGAGGTCGTTTGGTGAGACGTCACCACCCAACGTAGAAATGCAATCATCGCAGAGATTTTCGCATCTCTACAGAGGGAGTATAAAGGGACCCGAGAAAATAGTTGGGAGCTAATTTGTTTAAAAATAAAATCCCCTAAAACAAGAATTGGGTCAAAGTCAAATTACAGTATCTAACTAGAATCCTTTGGACTCTCTACAAAAAAAATATCTCGTCCAACCCACTGGCACGTATCCTAGACACACATAGACTGACTGGACCCAATTATAAAGATTGGCTCAGGAACTACAAAATTGTTTTGGGTTCAGAGAAGTTAACACATGTTTTGGACCAGGACCCTCCCACCTTACCAGCTCGTCCATCCACTGAACAGAGAGCGTCTCTGGAAAAATGGATTGACGAAGACAATAAGGCCAGATACTACATGTTGGGCTCGATGTCTGATGAGCTCCAGCGCCAACATGAAGATATCGGGACTGCTCGCCAAATGTTGGCTCACCTGCAGGAGATGTTTGGTGAACAGAGTCGCGCAGCCAAATATCAAGTCACGAAATGACTTTTTAAGGCTAAGATGCGTGATGGGCAGTCAGTCCAAGATCACTGTCTGACAATGATCAAGGACATGGAAGAGCTTGAGAAGCTCGGTGTGAAGTTGGACTTGGATTTGCAGAATGATATTATTCTGCAATCCTTGACTGATGCATATGGGCAATTCATCATGAATTACCACATGCATAAACTTCAAAATTCCTTGGCCGAGTTGATGAATATGCTGGTTACCGCTGAGCTTTCTATGAAAGGTTCTAAAGGCTCAGTTCTTGCTATGGAACGGACTTCTTCCAAAAGAAAGTCTTATGGAAAGAAAAAGAAGTCTGTGAAAAAGCAAAAGGTGGAAGGATCAAAGAAGAAGAAGGCAGAACCGAAGAAGAAAGGTCGATGGCAAAGGAAAGTGTTTCCATTGCAACAGCGACGGCCATTGGAAGCGGAACTGCCCTACTTACCTGGCCACCCTGAAGAACAAGAAGGAAGGTCCTTCTGGAGGTATGCTCGTTATTGAGTCTAACCTTACGGTTTCTTCTGCATCCAGTTGGGTGCTTGACTCTGGTTCTAGTGCTCATCTGTGCACTTCTATGCAGGGTCTTGAGGATAGCAGGAGGCTGAGGGATGGAGACATGATCCTACGCATCGGTAATGGAGCAAGAGTTGCTGCAGTAGCCGTGGGAACATACCCTCTGCGATTACCATCTGGTTTAGACTTAGTTTTAAAAGACTGTTATTATGTGCCTGCAGCTAGCAGGAATTTGATTTCTGTTTCATGCTTAGCACAAGAAGGTTATGTGATCACCTTCTTTAAGGACCATTGTAACATTCTTTATGAAAGAAATAAAATTGCAAATGGTTTCCTTGTTAATGGTCTTTATCAGTTGCATATTGATGTACCTATTTTAACTATCGAGCAAAACGTGAATGCCAAACGACCTAGGGATAGTCCAAATGACAGATATCTATGGCACCTGAGATTAGGTCATATAGCAGAAGATAGGATTAACAAATTGGAGAAAAATGGGCTATTGAGTCCATTGACTTTTGAGTCATATCCAACTTGTGAATCTTGTCTTCAAGGCAAAATGACTAAACTCCCTTTTGTTGGACATGGGGAGAGGGCCACAGATCTCCTTGCCCTAGTACATACTGATGTGTGCGGCCCATTCGATGTGCCGGCTAGAGGCAATTTTGTCTACTTCATTACCTTTACCGATGATCTGTCTAGGTATGGGTATGTGTATCTTATGAGACATAAGTCTGAAGCCTTTGAAAAGTTCAAAGAATTCAGACATGAAGTAGAAAAACAAATTGGAAAACCCATTAAGGTTCTTCGATCAGATCGAGGAGGTGAATACCTTAGCCGGGAATTCCTAGACTATCTTAAGGAAAATGGCATAGTCTCTCAATGGACTCCACCAGGAACACCTCAACTCAACGGGGTTTCAGAACGGAGAAATCGGACTCTATTGGATATGGTTCGATCCATGATGAGCTTCACAGACCTCCCTGATTTCCTTTGGGGACATTCATTATTAACTTCAATCTATTTACTGAATAGGGTTCCCTCTAAAACCGTTCCTACCACACCGTATGAGATATGGCACGGTAAGAAACCAAGTCTGAGTCATCTCAGAATTTGGGGTTGTCCGGCTTATGTCAAAAGACAACAAGCGGACAAGTTAGAGTTTAGGTCCTTTAGAGCTCGATTCATAGGATATCCTAAAGAGTCATTAGGATACTATTTCTACATTCCAGAAGACCACAATGTGATTGTGAGTCGACATGCCATATTTCTTGAAAAACAGTTTATTCAAGATAGTGGCATTGGAAAGCAGATTAAGCTTGATGAGAAAGTCTCACAAGCAGAACGAGCTAAGGACCAAGTGGAACCAAATCAGGTTGAGCCAATAAGAACACTACCTCCTCCACCTCGTAGATCGGAAAGAGTTTCCCGTCCCCCTGAAAGATACTTAGGTATTATTTCAGAGGACGTAGAGGAAATGTTCCTCATAGGTAATGGTGCTCATGGTGATGATCCCAAAACCTACAACGAGGCGATATCAGATATCGACTCCGAGAAATGGCTTGAGGCAATGAAGTCAGAAATTGACTCGATGCACTCAAACCAAGTCTGGACCTTGGTAGATCCACCAGAAGGTATAGTACCTATTGGGTGTAAATGGATCTTCAAGAGAAAGATTGGTGCAGATGGAAATGTGGAGACATTCAAGGCTAGACTGGTGGCAAAAGGTTATAGTCAACGCGAAGGCATTGACTATCAGGATACCTTTTCTCCGGTAGCTATGCTAAAATCCATCCGCACATTGCTTGCTGTTGCAGCCTATTTCGATTATGAAATATGGCAAATGGACGTGAAAACGGCATTCCTAAATGGATATCTTGAGGAAGATATCTATATGGAACAGCCGCTAGGTTTCACATCCAGTGATACTGATCACAAGGTTTGCAAGCTGCAAAGGTCCATATATGGACTTAAGCAAGCATCTCGGAGCTGGAACACTCATTTCAATGATGTGATCAAAAAGTTTGGTTTCATCAAAAACGAAGAGAAACCATGTGTTTTCAAAAGGGTCAGTGGGAGCGCTGTTGTCTTCCTCGTATTGTACGTGGATGACATCCTCCTTATTGGGAATGATATTCCCATGTTGACATCAGTCAAGATGTGGTTGTCTAAGGAATTCTCCATGAAAGACCTAGGTGAAGCATCCTTTATTCTAGGAATTAAGGTCTATAGGGATAGACCGAATAGGATGCTAGGACTTTCACAGAAGATGTACATAGAGGAAGTACTAAAGAGGTTTAGTATGGAAAACTCTAAGAGGGGATTAATACCCTTCAGACATGGTATTCATCTTTCCAAGAAGATGTGCCCAGCACACCTGAGGAAATAGAACGCATGAGCAAGATCCCTTATGCTTCTGCAATAGGGAGCCTCATGTATGCCATGCTATGTACACGACCTGATATAGCCCATGCTGTGAGTGTCACAAGCAGATATCAGTCAAATCCAGGTGAAGAACACTGGACTTCTGTGAAATGTATCCTTAAGTACTTGAGAAGAACTAAGGATATGATGTTGGTCTTTGGTAATGGAGAACTCCAAGTTCAGGGATACACAGACTCGGACTTTTATGTCCGATATAGATGATCGAAAGTCGACATCTGGAAAGTCTGTTTGTGTGCAATGGTGGAGCTGTCAGCTGGAAGAGTTCCAAGCAAACTGTGATAGCAGATTCCACCATGGAAGCAGAATATATAGCTGCATCAGAGGCTGCAAAGGAAGCATTCTGGTACAAGAAGTTTGCTGCAGAAATTGGAGTAATGCCATCAGATGCCATTCCTCTTTACTGCGACAACAATGGCGCCATAGCCCTTGCTAAGGAGCCGAGGTCTCACCAGAAGTCCAAGCACATTGAGCGGCGATATCCATCTCATCCGCGATTACCTTGAGAAAGGTTTACGTTGAGGTCAAGAGAGTCAACTCCGCAGATAATGTGGCAGACCCACTTACAAAGCCGTTGGGCCAGCAGAAGATCGAAGCCCACCTTGAGAAGATGGGACTTAGACTTGTAGCCAATTGGCTTTAGGACAAGTGGGAGATTGTTAGATATATGTGCCCTAGAAGCCAGAATTGGCTGACACTTGTAATACACTTCTAGGGGCAAAATTATAATTTTGACTATAATTAATAAAATGGGTTATTTTCTATCACACATGTGTATTTAGTGTCTGTGATACATCCTTTGAGTTAATGGTAATGATAATTCATATTTTCAAGAGTTGAAAATTTAAGACATGAATAATCATTATTAACTCATAAAATGCTCCCGACCATAGGATCATCACGAGGATGGTGATTGATCTGGAAGGTTGGTGTACGATCGCTTCTCTTTAGTAGATGAGTCTTGAGTCTACGGTGTGGAGACACCGGAGTGAGAGTACAGGTACTCGTTAGAGAACGAGGGCACTGAGCGTGACCACCTCGAGTAGTCATTAGGAAGTCTACCTTCTCGTCAATGACTGACTCGATGCTGCAGTAGTGTGTCTGGTTCTTTGACCTGAGATGCATCGGCAGTTCACCTTGAGGGTGTTATAGTTTGACTACACCATTACTCGGTCTCCTAGCCATATGGAACCCTGAGGTGTATGTTGGCTATAGCATGTTCATTGTAGGAACTGGATTGCATCAAGATGGAATCTATCTACCTCGGTGGTAGAGGAGTAGCCCTATGATGATCATGAGAATCAAGTCCAGAAATCCATGGCCATGGTAGAGTGAAATAATAGAAAGAGTTTCTATTTAGATTTTCACATTGGACTCGAATCGAATGATTACATCATATGACAGAGACTAGGGTTTGACGAGTTCACCTTAACCCTAATCTGATCGGGGCTCAAGATAGAAGAACTTAATCACACAGGTAGCTGCACCAAGAGGTTCGCATTCAGCTCTGATGGGTTGCCACCATATACTGCTAGGTGTCACTGGTGGATTTTGGGAGCAATTAGAATGATTTAGATGATCGATCATTCTAGCTGTTCGAATCAGAAGAGTTCTGATCCATCGAAAGGAGTTTCGATGATGTCTATGATAGAGATCATGACATATCCCATTACCATACAGAACTGAACCTAACTGGGTCACACAAACAAGGGTTTGAATCTGGTGATCATCAATTGAACTGATCTAGTTCAATTGATCTGAATGAGATTCAATTAGGTTCAAGGAAATCGTGCTAGCACTCGATTGAACCTAACGTTCTTCTTTTACTATCATAAATAAGTTGTCCTGACTGAGCCAAAGGAGTTTGTGCTCAATCAGAGGCCTTCATATGGTCTGACTGGAGGTTGTCCAAGTCAGAATAGGTTGTCTTATTTGTAAGACATTACCTGCCATTTTTGGTCACCTGCCATTTCTTGTTCTTTGACTTTGGTCAAAAGTCTACCTTTGACTGGTCAAACGTTGACCATTCACCCTTTGACTTTTGACCACATGTCATGCACCTATTGGAGAGCTGGTGGGGGCCTGTCCCCCTGCCAGAACCTGGCAAGGAGAAGGGCGCACGCCAAGGGTGGCGTGAGCCCAAGTAGGAGGCGCCTAGGAGTCCTTGTTGGACAAGGACTCCACCTCCCTTTTGGATTCCAATCAGAGTTCTACTAAGAATCCAGTTTGACTGGTCTTAGGCGCCCTCTAAGGAGGAATCCAGGGGTCTCTATTCCAACCAATCAGATTTAGATCTGATTTCACAAAGGGTTGTGATTGGTTGAGAGGAAGAGGAGTTGGATCACAAGAGGTCTATAAATAAGACCCTGCGCCCAACCCTAATTCTAATGCTATTAGATATGCCCCAAGGCTGCCTCTCCCCTCCTTCTCCATGCCATAGTCTCTTCTCCTCTTGCTCTCCACGTCCAAAAGGTGTTTTGGACTTAGTTTGGTGCGATTCAGATCAAGGAAAGGCGATCAAAAGCAAGAAGGCTGCGCTGCTGCAAAAGGACGACTGCAGATCTTCAAAAGAGTTTTGAAGATCCTCCAGATCAGATCCAGATCTGATTTTTGGAGGTGTGATAGAGAAGAAGAGGATCTCCAGATCCAACCCGAGTGGATACCGGTAGAGGCCAGGCGCTTGCGTGGCTAAGATCCAGAACCTTCCGCTGCAATCAGGATCATCTACAGGGTAATAGGATTACCCAAATCAGGTAAATTGAATTTGATTTAACTTATCTTATTTTATTTTATTTGTTAAAATAATAAGAATCAGATCTGAAACATATCAAGATCTGATAGAGATCAAGAGAAAATTTTTGAAATATATCTCTTGATCTAATCAGATCTGGACGAACCTGGACCGGGAAATCAGGATTTCCCTTCACTTGTATGGCTAACTATTTATACTTCTGATTTGTAATATAAATTTTATGTCATATCTTTATGTATTTTGGCTAGAACTATTTACTTGATATATGACTCTTATGACTCTTATGTATTTTAAATGTTGGAATCTTATTTTATGATGAAAGGAAGAGTAATTTTTCATTTAAAACAAGACAAGAGTAGTTTTTAATTGATGATGTCAAAAATGGAGAGTAAATATGTTGTTTGGTATGAATAATAATTATTAATTAATGATGTTAAAAATACATGCTTGATCATTGATAATTTTTTTTGTAGCCCTTAACCTCTCTTTTAAAAGAACTAAGTTATTTTGTAGAAAGTAAAGTTTATACTATGATTTCTCTATCCATTATGGTAATGATGCACTATGATCATCTACTTATAGGTATTGATATTATGCCTTGATATTACAAAGCTCATGCCTTAAAAATTTACATCAATTGAATATATTTATATATTGCCTTAATTTTAAACTCAAAATTCTTAATAGCACTATTTTACTTTAATGTTTTATGCATGCCTTATTTTGCTTATACACAAATATTTTTTGGTTATCAAAAAGAAAGAGATTGTTGCCTCAAGAATTGATTTTGATGATTACAAAATATTTAAGAGAAGTAATAATGAACTTTGGCTTGAAAAAAAATAATATGCATTTTAGGTTTCACAAGATTTTTCAAGTTCATTAAAGAAATTTGAAGAAGGGCAAAGTCATAATTTTATAAAGTTAGACAAAATTTATTTTGGAAGCCTCAAAAATAAGCTTAGAAGATTTTTGATCTTTTAGAGGTAATCCCATAATTTTTTGATGCATAAATTAAAAGAAAAATATATTTGAAGAAAAAGATTGACCCCTACCAAAAGAGGTTGAATGGTATGCTATTTTTTGTTTGGCACACCAAACGGGATGACTCTAAGATTAACTCCTGGCAGTCGACCCTAGGGTCGACCTCTGCTATTTTTGTAAGCCAAAAAATAGAAACTGGCCATTTTCTGACTTCTGCCATAGAGGTCGACCCAAAGGTCGACCCCTGCAATGGAAACTTCCATAATGACTAATTTTTTTATCCATTTTTAGTACATTAAATATCTAATAAATTCTCTCCTATGGCTCTAAATGGCTACTAATCATTCTTCAGCATTATTTTGAAGGTTTAAAAGGATTCAAAAAGAAGAAAAAAGATAGAAAAAATTCAAATTGTGAGCTCCATTGAATACCTAAGAAAAAGAGAAGAAAAGAGAGGAACCAAGCTTTAAAATTAGAGGACTTTCAAGAGGATCTCCATCATCTTTCACATCCTCTCAAGCATCAAGAAGAGAAGTTGAAGCATCATTTGAGCAATCCAATAGCGACTTCTTCAAACTTCAAAGAGTTCTAATTTTTATTTTTTGTTTTGTGCTAAAACTTATACTTGTATTTTTTTATTTCTTTATAAGTTTCTTTGGAAGAAAGAAACTTGGGGATTAGGCCTGTCCAAGCCTAAAATTGGATGTTGTAAAGGTTATGGTTGGTGCTCCTGTTAAAAATCCACTGGGTTGTTAGTGAGTACCGAAAAATTAATGGTGTTAGGTTTTAGTTGGTGAGCATGAAAAACCAACTAGATTTTATTTGTGAGCTCGTGAAAATAAACACACTGTAATCAAGAAAAGGTTATAGTGAAAATCCCAATAAAAGCTTGGAGAGTGCGCGTAGGAGCCAATTGCTCCGAACTACTATAAACTTTGAGTGTTTATGATTGTGTTCTTCACTTTCTTGCTTTACTTGTCTTTATTTTTTGCTTTATTGTATTACTACTTGTTTAACTTAGCCATAATTCTTGCACAGTTTAATTCACATTTGATTTCGCTGTATACACTACATAATCATATCAAGCTAAACTAATTAAAGTAAAGCACATATTTGTTTAGAATTAAAATTTAGGCAAAAATTTTATAAGAACCCAATTCACCCCCCCCCCCCCGGATTGCTACCTCTGGGCAACATAGCTAGTCCGACCACTGATCAAAGAGTGTCTCATAAAAAATGACTGGATGATGATGATAAGGTCAGGTGCTATGTGTTGGCCTCTACTATGAATGTTGCCCAGCAAAACAACCCAAGAGATGGGGGGTGAATTGGATTTTTCAAAACTTAAAATAAGTTAGGTGCTATTTTCAAAAATAAGTGATGTGTGATATATGCTTTAGTTCTAAGTATATAGAAATACAGAAATGTAAATGCAATGAAATGAAGTAAATAAGGCAATCACAAATACTAAAAAATTTATAGTGGTTCGGTGCCTCTTGCATCTACGTCCACTCTCCAATCCACTTGGAAATTTCACTCTATTCACTCCAAGATTATAGCCAGATAGTTTTTCAAGGCTCACTATCCAAACTCTAGTTGGTTTTTATACCATCTCACCAACCAAAATCAACCCCCAAGCCAATCCTTGGCTTACAATCTAATTTTCAGATTTGGATAAGCCTTCCCCTTAGCTTCAAAATCCTATTGAAGCTAAGTTATAAGAAAAAGGAAAGTTGAACAACAAAAATGAACAAAAAACTTCTTAGATGAGCAAATAAGTCGATAAAGCTTTTTGGAGTCCTCTTGGAGGGAGGATTTTGAATTGTTTGAACTTATCTTCTTGTAGAATGGAATCACTTGATTTGATGCTTCTTTGAGTTAGAAGTGGAATGCACTCTTTTCAGGGCTCTTTTTACTCTTTTTCTTAATTTTTGATTTCTTTCAAAGATTTTATAGTCATGTCACTTTCTTCAGGTATTTTGTAGGTAATTTTTCATGTTTGGGAGGTTGGAGAACCTTATTTGATCGTTGGAGAAGCAAAAATGACCATTTGAACCCAATCTACACAGTTCTGGACAGTCTGCAGAAACTAGCCATTGGAGCTCGAGTCGACTCGAGCATTAGCTCGAGGCCATGTGCTCCGCTCGTTCCTCAGCTCAAGAGTTTCTATATAAAGATCAGTCTTTCTATATTTTACTAACACTTCAACTCGTGGATCTCAAGTCGACTTGAGCCTCTGCACAAGACTATGTTGAACTTTGCTTCAAAATTATCATCTTCTATATTTCTCCCGAGACTTCGACTCGAGAACCTCAAGTTGACTCGAGCCTCTGCTCGAGGCCTTATCCCAAAATCATCATTTTTTAGATTTTTACTGAGACTTCAACTCGAGAACCTCGAGTTAACTTGAGTCTCCACTCGAGACTGTTCCTTCTTAAACTTCTGCATGCCAGTCTGCTTATCAGGTCGAGCTGAACAACGAGTCGAACCATGAGTCAACTCATGGGCTTCTTAAGCTAAAAAAATTTATTTTCTCCAAAGATTTTCCTCTTCAATTCTGGTTTGGGGATATCCTTTACAAACCTTGTTTTACATGTGATTTATGCTTCAAAAGCCTCCAAATCTTCTCTATCAATTTTTAATTGCATTTATATGGAAGTTTTATTTGGTACTTTAAAATGCATCCTGAAATATGATCTCAATAACTTCATTAGTTTAAATATATACTCAAATATTTTGTTACTCTTCAAAATCAATCCTTAGGGTCAACAATCTTTTTCTTTTTGATGATGACAAAATTTTGAGTATATGAGTGAGAAATTTGCAATAACAATGCATTAAGGATATTTTCAACAGATTAATGATTTAATCTCTTTTGTATTTTCATATTTGTCTCTCCCTCAATTTATGCCTGTATTTTTAATATCTTTTCAATTTAAGGTTCAGTTTTCTGCTCTTATTTATTAGAATGGTAAATTGCTAGCATATATCCATATGTGTGTGCCAAGCATTAGTATTAAACAATCATACATAGAGTATGTATCATGGCACAAACTCCAAACTTATAATGCACATCATATATGCTAAAAATTTCAATCCTTAACATATTCATGATTAACACATTCAAGCTAAAAATTTTCACCTTAATATATTTATGCTAAAAATTTAAATTTAACATATTCAAAGTGAATGAATTCATGCTCATATACATATTACTCTCCCTTTTTGTCATCAATCAAAAATATAAAGTTAAGACAAATGTTCAGAATGAGTGTAAGAGTAAGTGATCATGAGTTTCATTGTATTAACAAAATTCACTATGATACAATGAAACATCAAGTTCAAAGCAAGACTAGGTTAAGCAAGTTTACATCTATAAGTGCCAAGTACATAAAGTCAAATACAAGCACAAAGTCAAATACAACCATATACTCCTAGTACATAGATCTAAGTACAAGAAGTGGATAGACACTAGAGCCTACGAGGCTACTCATCATCAAATAGAATCTCTAATGTCTGGGATGAGGCTGTGAGGTAGAAGGTCTGGCTCTCTTGCTCCTAGTCCTAGCAGAAGGTCTGGCTACCTGCGAGGGAGGAGGCCCTCCACAAGTGTAGACTCTGAGTGATGGTCTGCTCTCACTTGTGGATACTTGGGTGGACTGACCAAGTGACATAGGTGGAGGAGGTGGAGGTGGAGGTCGAGGCATGACTGTCCTAGCCACGGCATCTACTGCTGTTGCTGCTGGTATCGCACCGAAAGTGAATCTCTCTATTTTTTCAATCAAACTATCCATGGCTTCAAGTACTGAGATGATGCCCTGCTGCTATGCCTGACCTAGGCTACTAATCGCTGCCAGCATCTCAGTGCCTCCAGACTCAACTCTCCCCCTGAGCCGAGCAAGCTCCTCAATGATGCTAGAGTAATCAGTGGATGTGTCATATGTGTGCTCCCTCTACTCCAGAATAGAAAGCCTCTGAGAGATAGATCTCATCTCTATCTGTACAGTCTTTAGTCTCTCAGATAATCCCTAAATCTCTCTACTAACTTTGGTAGATATCATATCTATCAGTCTCTCCATAGATGCAGAGTCAGTAGGTGGTGTCTGTGAGAACCTTCCCATGGGTGAAGCTCGAGGTGTTGATAAGTATCATAAATTCACCAATAAAAATAATAATTTATTAATTAATTTATATTAATTTTTAAGAATTATTAATCAATTTATATATAATTTTTAAAAAAATCATATTTTTATTAATTAAAAAATTAATTAAAAAATAATAAAAATTAAAAAATAAAATTTTATTATTAGTGGAAAGAGCTCATTTTTTTTTATCACAATGAAATAAATTTCAAAAAAAATGGAGCTAAAACGAAGAAGATATGAATTTCTAAAGAAATAAAATTAAAAAAAATTAAATTAAAAAAAAGAAAATGGCTCAGCTGGCTCCGCAAGCCAAGCCACCAAGCCAAGCCAAGCCATCAAAGTCGACTCAGCCATTGAAGCCATCAGCCGGTCCACGATCCAGGCATAAACCGTCAGCTCAGTAGAAACCGACGAATCACAGCGCGATACGTGGCGGACCTAGACCCTTAAAGGGTCCACAGAAATTTATCGTGGCTCACAGGGCAATCTGGTCTTTTCACTTAACAATAGAGGCGCTGATTGGTTGTGGTGTGCGGTGCGGCCGATCTATGCGGTCCATGGGAATAGTAATTGTGCGATCGAATGGCTGCGGTTGATTGTGGTCAAGATCGGACGGCGGTGGTTATTTTTGGGTTTGATTCAAATTCTATCAGCGATCTAGCACGATCCAATGGCCAAAAAACCAAGTGATGAAGATCCAACAGTTCAGAATGCTTTTGATGGTGATCAAGACTCCCGACGTATGATTTGCGGCCAGATTTCCTCCATCAACATGCAATCGGATGGTCAGAATTTAATTCGACCTGATCTAGGCCGATACTCATCCGATTTTGATGATTTTTGGATCGTTGGATTCCTAGTGAATGGCTAGATTTCACCAGAATTACTAGAGTCGTATCAGAGCTATTTTGATTCAAATTTTATTTAAATTTTTTTTATATTTTGATGATTACAAAGGCTATTAGTCCCACTTTGCCTTCAGAAATAAATATCCAACCCTCCTAACTCTATAAAAAAGATCCTAAGCCTTCAGAAATCAACATCTTCGATCAAGGTGAAGCTTTGGTACAGGGTGAAGCCAGGCTATGGGTTAATGGCTGCTTCAAAGCAATTGGTGCCAAGAAGAAGAGTGAGGCTTCTACACCATCTTTCCACCAATGCTAATCCAAGATCAGAGATAAGCCTATTTTATTTTTTTTATTTTATGTATTTAAATTATGAACTTTTTAATTAATGCAATATTTATTTTTATGCTTTTTAATTTTATGCTCTTAATTTTTATTGCAATTTAATTTTTATATTTTAATTATTACTTTTTTAATTGCAAGTAGATGCTAAGATCTAACTAGTAGATCTTAGTACTAAGTTTAAATTTCTGCACCTTTTAATTTTTGCCTTTTATTTTTCAACTTTACTTTTGATCCCAAAATCCTTTTCTTTTCTTTTTCTTTTCAAAAGTCAAAGATTTCAAATCTAAAAACACTACCTTCCCTGTGGATTCGATCCGACTCACTGCTATCTATGCATTTTTAATTATTTTAAGAAGTCGGATTAAACTGATAAACACGATGTCTTAACGACAATATCGCATTCCTATCAAGTTTTTGGCGCCATTATCGGAGATTATTTTTGATTTTTTATTTTGATTTCTTTGATTTATTAAAAATAATTTCGATAAATGCACCAAGTTTTTGGCACCGTTGCCGGGGAAGGCACAGACATTAAATTTTTTATCTCTTTAATTTTTTTATAAATAAATTATAAATAAAATTTTTATTTTTTTATAAATATTGTTTGCTAATTTTTTTTTATTATTTTATAGAAAACAAAGATTAAAGAATAAAAAGAATCAGAAGTTTTGCTTGGTGAGATCAATCCTAACCCTAGTTCTCTTTTCTTTTTATTTTATTTATTTATTTATTTTATTTTTAAATTAATTTAAAAAACTATTTATTTAAATCTAATTAAAAATTTCATGATAAGATTAGAAATCTTGACTGCTTAGAGCATGCATCATATTAGTTTTATTTTTATTTTTATTTTTATTTTTATTTTTATTTTTATTATTTTTTTTGGTGATTGCTGGAGGCAAGGTAAGCCTTTCATAATTCAATTAGTTGCATACATCTAGTTTAAATTGCATAGAACTCTCTAATTAAAAAAAAAAATTTGTGTATATTCATATTAAACCAAATTAAGGACACAACCCAATTAAACAAGATAAAGTAGGGATTTGATCATCCTTCCTTGGCCCACAAACAACCAACCAACATTCTGCATTGATCTAAGCCTTTAATTTTAAAACCAATTAGACATCAACCCTAGAAACTCGAGCTCAATAGGATAAGAAACCCTAAGAGTTGAACTAGGTTAGGGTTAGTTAATTTGACTGGTGTCTAGGAAAGTGGTTCAGAGACGACTGGGCCCGAAGAAAGGTGGTTTCTAATTGATTCCATTCGCTTATCTAGCCAAGCACAATTGGTGTCTAAGACAAGCAACGGGGGGACTCCCACCGACCATACACTTATCTGGCTAGTTGATTGGCTAATCCTACACTTGGAGGGCTTGAAGGTGACCTTGGCAGTTAGGAGCTGTCTAGATCTAGGATAACCCTTAGTCAGGATTGATTGACCAACTTGATTGCTAACCAACATCAAATCTAATTAAACTTAATTCTTCTCTCTCTTCTTAGTTCTAGGACTCCTTAGGATTATTCTTTAAAACTCTTCTTTCTTTCTTCTTCTTTCTCCTCTAAAAATAAAATAAAATAAAAATTAAATTAAACTAACTAAAAAAATATTAAAAATGATAATTAAATTAAATTAAATTAAAATTAATAAATAAAATAATTTAAAAAATTTAATTTTTAATATAATAAAATAATAATAATATATATATATAATTCTAAAACATTCTAAAAAAATTTTAAACCATACATTAGGGTTATACTAATACATGCACGGTAGGAAATCACTTTTTCTGAATTAGTTGAATTTAATTGAATGGTTGATTCACATTAAACCTAATAATCAAAAGGCTAATATGAACCTAATAGTCCAAAAATTAGATAAAGTTGATCTTCTTGCTCAGAAATTAGATCAACTCCTAATCCTAGGTCAATAATCTTCTGTACAATTCACATCATCTTCTAATTATCAGGTGACTTATTCAATCTGTGCTAGCCCAACCCATCATATGAGTGAATGTCCTATGACTACACGATTTTCATATTTTATTCAAGAATAAGTTCAAGCTGCTCAAGGATACTCCAAATTGATTAATGACCCATTTTTAAATTCATATAATCTAGATTGGAGTAACTTTAATTTTTCTTGGACATCCCAATAGACTCAGGCTCAGACCCAAATTTCACTTGCGCAAAATTATCAAAATAGATCCCAATTCCAAAATTATACCTATAATAATAGTCAGCCTAGTCAGTTTATCCAGCCATCATATTACAATCAGTCCTCATACCCACCTCCTCAATAGACCAATCTAGCTGATGATAAATTCAATCAACTTCAATAATTAATTCTAAGCCAACAACAATCAATCATCAGGCTAGAAGCTCAAATAGAATAATTAGTTGAGTCTAACACGAGAAGAGAACTAGATCAACTACCAAACCTATCGATTTCAAACAACCCATCTAATGTCCGCCAACCACCTAGATTAAATTATCAATCTAATATTTCATCTAAGAATCCCCAATTTGAGAATGCCAAAGTAACTCCTTAACTTAAAAGCTATAGGATACTTATGGACCCATACCAAGATCAGGTGAGAGAGGCTAGTACTGATGCTAGCCAAAATAAAAATTTAGAGAAACTGGTTAGTATTGAGACTAACCATATAGAAGAATCCGAGCCAAGAATTAGTACTGATGCTAGTTCTAGTTTAAATAAGATAGAAAAAAGAAAAAAAAGAATAGATGATTTACCCAAGACTTATAAACCTAATGTCCTATTCTCTTCAACCCAAGAAGCCGGTTCTTCTTACAAAAATTAAGAGGCATATAATGAAATATCAATAGAGTTGTTTAAGCAAGATCACATTAATTTACCTCCAAAATTAAAACAGCCTTTAGTCACCATTTCAGCATCCATTGAATCAAACTTAACTCCTAAAACTTCATTCATGAGTATTTTATAAGAACAAATAGGAGAAATTCTTAATAAATATGGGTCTAAGAATGGAATCATAAATTATATCCCTAAAATTAATAATAATTTATCAATAATGGGATTATAAATTAATTTTTTAAAATTGGCAATCCAAAACCATTATAATTTGTCAATCCAATATTTGACACAGGATAGTGAGCTGCATTGTGTCTGGCTGAAGATGGTAAACTTAGCGCTTGTTGGGAGGTAACTCAATATTTAGTTTTTATCTAATTTATCTTTCTAGTTTATTTTTTTTAGGATAATTTGAATAAGTTGGAGGGAGAGCCCAAATTTTCAAAGGCATGTGTTGGACCAAAAATATAGTCAGGTGTATTCTTTCATATTCTTTATTACATTCTTTATTTTTTTTCTTCTCCATTGAGGATAATATCGATTAAGTTTGAGGGGAGAAAAATAAAAATTTTAAAATTTTAAGTCCTCAAAAAAGTTAGTATTTAGTATTTAGACACCTGATTATGCTTAAGAATCAAATTAAACTAAGCATTTTTAAAAGAAAATTGATACATAGATCAGAGAATCTGTGAGATATTAAGGAATCAAGTATTAAGAAAATTCAATAAAGTGTTAAGTCTAGAACATAAAAAGTTTTTTTCTTGGAGCATTTCTAATTATTTCTACTAGCATCAAAGAAAAATCTAGTTTTTATAGGCTTATATAGGGTAACTATACGTTTCTTCATATAAAAAATTTATTTTAATAAAATAGTTTTCAAGTACTTCTCACTGAGTAATCGGGCCTCTTTGCCTAAGCAAGCATTGAGTTTTGCATCAAAAGGTGGGAAGGGCAAAGAAGCTCGTTGTAAAGCTAGTCTTAACTCGTAGCCTATTTGATTCGAGCTAGTAAGTCCGAGGGGTATTCTATACCTAGTGCCCTAAAGCCAACTGGTTTGGAAGTCATTAGCCCAAGACTCGCTACATGGATCAAATAGAAAGCTTAAGAGATTAAGACACTCAATAGTCGTACAACATTAAAAAAAAAAATATTGGTTTCCCACCGAGTAATCGGGTCCCGTTGCCTAAGTAAGCAATGATATTCACATCAAAAAATGGGTAATATGAAAATAAAAATCAATAAATGAAGGGCGAAAGTAGCAATACACTTGCCTATGTGAAAGTTTAGACAAATCAGAGATAAAGATGGAATAATTTAGAAAAAGTTCTGAAAAATTTAATATTCTTTACTTAATTTTTTTTATTGATAAATATTAATACCCCAATGATATGTCTCATTTAAGCTCTACTGAATATCAATGGCCATTTTGAAAACTGCTTAAAAAAAATTCGAAACTCTAAAGTTAAAAGATATTTAAAACTAAATTCTTTCTTTACTCGAGGACGAGCAAAGCTTAAGTTGGGAGGTATGATAGGCATCATAAATTCATCAATAAAAGTAAAATTTATTAATTAATTTATATTAATTTTTAAAAATTATTAATCAATTTATATATAATTTTTGAAAAATTTATATTTTTATTAATTAAAAAATTAATTAAAAAATAATAAAAATTAAAAAATAAAATTTTATTATCAATAGAAAGAGCTCATTTTTTTGATCATAATGAAATAAATTTTGAGAAAAATGAAGCTAAAACGAAGAAGATATGAATTTCTAAAGAAATAAAATAAAGAAAATTTAAATTAAAAAAAAACAAAATGGCTCAGCCGACTCCGCAAGCCAAGCCACCAGGCCAAGCCAAGCCATTAAAGCCAACTCAGTCATTAAAGCCATCAGTCGATCCACGATCCAGGCGTGGACCGCCAGCTCAGCAGAAACCGACGAATCACAGCGCGACACGTGGCGGACCTAGATCCCTAAAGAGTCCACAGAAATTTATCGTGGCTCACAGGACAATCTGATCTTTTTACTTGGCAATAGAGATGCTGATTGGCTATGGTGTATGGTGCGATCGGTCCACGTAGTCCATGGGAACAGTAATTGCGTGATCGAACGGCTGTGGTTGATTGCGGTCAAAATCGGACGGTGGTGGTTATTTTCGGGTTTGATTCAAATTCTATCAGCGATCTAGCATGATCCAATGGCCAAAAAACCAAGTGATGAAGATCCAATGGTCCAAAATGCTCCTGGTGGTGATCAGGACTCCTGATGCATGATTTATGGCCAGATTTTCTCCATCAACGTGCGATCAAACGATCAGAATTTAATCCGACTTGATCTGGGCCGATACTCATCCGATTTTGATGATTTTTGGACTGTTGGATTTTTATTGAATGGCTAGATTTCACCAAAATTATCAGAGTCATATCAGATCTATTTTGATTCAAATTTTATTCAAATTATTTTATATTTTGATAATTACAAAGGCTATTACTCCCACATTGCCTTCAGAAATAAATATCCAACCCTCCTAGCTCTATAAAAAGGATCCTAAGCCTTCAGAAATCAACATCTTCAATCAAGGTGAAGCTTTGGTATAGGGTGAAGCCAGATGGGTTAATGGCTACTTCAAAGCAATTGATGTCGAGAAGAAGAGCGGGGCTTCTACACCATCTTTCCACCAATGCCGATCCAAGATTAGAGATCAGCCTATTTTATTTTTTTTTTTTAATTTTATGTATTTAAATTATGAACTTTTTAATTAATGTAATATTTATTTTTATGCTTTTTAATTTTATGCTCTTAATTTTTGTTGCAATTTAATTTCTATATTTTAATTTTTTTTTTTTTGACTGTAAGTATATGCTAAGATCTAACTAATAGATCTTAGTACCAAGTTTAAATTTCTGCATCTTTTAATTTTTGCCTTTTATTTTTTGACTTTACTTTTGATTCCAAAACCCTTTTCTTTTTTTTTTCTTTTCAAAAATCAAAGATTTCAAATCTAAAAATACTACCTTTCTTGTGGATTCGACCCGACTCACTACTATCTATGCATTTTTAATTATTTTAAGAAGTCGGATTAAACTGATAAACACGGTGTCTTAACGACAACATCGCATTCCTATCAGGTGTCATAGGTGTACTGGGGTCAGTGTCAGGTGCATCTTGGGCTGTAACTGGAGTAGACGGGTATCCTGCCTCTACAACCCTAGGCACTCTCCTCTCTTAACTAGAAATATTCTTGACCCATCTTGCATCCTCTACATGAATTGCATTATGGTCAAGGCTCTTATATCATAAACATCATAATGAGACTGCTTCTTGCTTACTTCATTCTCTAGTGATACTCCTGCAGTCTCAAAAATCCTAGTCAGAGTCAATCCATAGGGCAAGCATACCTTGTTCCTTGATGCAGCCTCTCTCATCTAATACATCATAATATCGGACAGATTTATCTACATCCCTTGAACCATCAAATACATCATACATAGTTCTCTCTTAGATACAAAGTCATGTCTACCCAGTTTGGATATAAAAATCTCACTAATGATATGATAAAGAACCCTCATCTTCACTGATAGTGTGGGTGCCAGTACATCTCCTACAATATCATCCCTGCCCATAATCAGTCTCAAACCCTTCCTTTTGTTAGATAACTTATCCGGCACAAATTCTTCCTTTGTGATTCTAAAGGTCTAGGCTAAACTCTCCTCTATCACCTCAATTTGAATAGCTTTGACTGTAGTTGTAGTTTCAGAAAATCCTCTTTTAAGATTTTCATAAAACTCTCTAACCAACTTAGGGTACATGGAGATGCCCATTGTACAGAAATTTCTCCATCCCATTCTATCAATCCAAGTCCCAATAGAAAAATTATAACTTTTAAAAAAATCAAAATCAATTCTCCTCCCCATTACAATGGTCCTAGTGGCTATCCTATCAATAGGTGAAGGTGGTGGAGGAGGTGAGGTCGGTATACCTTGATCCTGTTGAGGTTCTTCCTGAATGGGTTCTTCCGAAATGGGTTCTTCGGAGGGTTGAGAAACCTCAAATGGTTGGGATGCTGCCCATTCCATTTGGACTTTCCTTCTCCTCACCCATTCTTTGGCTCCATGGGTATTACAAACTTTCCATACTCCATGCCTTTCTCCAACCATTTTATCCAAAGTCAGCCTTTGACTTCACGAATCGAACGGAAGAGATGGTAGGGAGACAAGCAATACTGTCGGATTGGGTTTGGGGGGACAAGAGGCCCTCTGCTCATCGAGACGAAGGTTTTCTAAGGCATCGCGAATAGTCACGAGTTTGTTTTAACCCCTATGGCCCTCGACCCTCGAGTCGACTCATGGTTTTGAACTAGTTTGCTCGAGTCGACTCAAGCAATAGTTCTAAAACTTTTAAAGTTTCAGAGGAGATTTGTCATTCAAGTAATGTCTAGTTATTTTTTAAAATATTAATCATTAATTTTATATATAAGATTTAATTCTTTTGGATTTAATTTGATTTACTTAGAATTATGAAGAATAAAATTTAATCAGGTTGATAGCATAGTCCTAAGTCTCTTCTAATAATGCTGAATTTTTCTTCGCTAAGGAATTTTGTGAATATGTCAGCTAATTATTTATTAGTATAAATAAATTCAAGCACCACATCATTGTTTTATACATGGTCTCTTATGAAGTGATGCCTTATCTCAATGTGTTTAGATCTTGAGTGTTGAATTAGGTTCTTGGTTAAATTCATTGCACTTATGTTGTCACATCTTATGGGTATCTTATTAAGTTTGAATCCAAAATCTTCTAATTGTTGTTTAATCCAAAGAATTTATGTGCAATAACTCCCAATAGCAATATATTCGACCTCGACTATTAATAGTGCTACTGAGTTTTGTTTATTACTAAATCAAGAAATTAAATTTACTCCTATAAATTGACATGTGCTACTAGTGCTTTTTCTATCAAGTTTGCACCTAGCAAAATTAGTATCAGAGTAACCAATTAATTCAAATTGAGATGCTCTATCATACCATAGTCCTACATTAAGTGTCCTAGATAAGTATCTAAAGATTCTTTTAATAGCAAGCAAATGTGATTCTCTAGGGTCTGATTAATACCTAGCATACATGCAAATATTAAATACTATATCTGATCTACTTGCAGTAAGATAGAGAAGTGAGCCTATCATACCTCTATATAATTTTAAATTTACTTTCTTACCTTTCTTATCTTTGTCAAGTTTGTAGGATGTACTCATTGGTGTGCCAATTGGTCTTAAACTCTCCATCCCAAACTTCTTGAGTATTTTCTTTATATATTTTATTTGGTTGATGGAGATCCCCTCTTCATTTTGCTTGATTTGGAGTCCAAGAAAAAAGTTTAACTCTCCTATCATGCTTATCTCAAACTCACCCTATATTAGCTTAGCAAATTCTTGATAAAAAATTTTATTAGTGGCACCAAAAATAATATCATCCATATAGATTTGTACAACTAATAGATTCTCACCTTTTCATTTTAAGAACGAGATTTTATCTATATTTTCTTTAGTAAATTCATTATCTAGTAAGAATTTATTTAATCTTTCATACCAAACATGCGGGGCTTGTTTTAGACCATACAGGGCTTTATGTAATTTGAATACATAATTTGGAAATGCATGATTTTCAAATCTAGGTGGTTGTTCAACATACACTTCTTTTGCTATATAACCATTAAGAAAAATACTTTTTATATCCATTTGGTATAATTTAAAATTCATGAAACATGCAAAAGCAAGCAATAGTCTAATGAACTCTAATCTAGCTACAGGAGCAAAGATTTCATCAAAATTAATGTCTTCTTCCTGATTATATCCTTATACTACTAATCTAGCCTTATTTCTTATAATGATTCCATGTTCATCCAATTTATTTCTATATATCCATTTAGTTCTAATTATTGAATGGTCATTTGGTTTATCGACTAGGATCCACACTTTATTTTTTTTAAATTGATTTAATTCTTCTTGCATGGCATCTATCCAATATAGATTATTTTCAGCTTCTTCTATTGATTTAGGTTCAATTTATAAAATAAAATCTATATAATTATTTACATTTCTAAGATAAGATCGTGTTCTTATCCCTTATGATGGATCATCAATTATAAGATCTTTAAGATGTCCATATGCATACCTCCATTCTTTTGGCAGCTCCTCTCTTGGACTATGAGAGGACTCTTCATTCTTCTCTTCTTTATTATTTTGAGGTGGAGCATCCTTGAGTGTTAGATTGTCCATCTTGTCATGAAGATTTTCTGCATCCTCATCTAAAGCATCATCCATGAATTGATTCTTCAACAACGAGAGTTCTCTTGTTGAAGACTCTATATGTCTTGCTTGATGAGGAGTATCCTAAGAAGATTCCCTCATCAGACTTGGCATCAAATTTTCTCAAGTTATCTTTTTTATTATTAAGTATGAAGCATTTGCAACCAAACACATGAAAATAATTGTTATTTGATTTTCTATCTTTCCAAAGTTCATATGGGGTTTTCTTTAAAATAGGTCTTATTAGAACATGGTTTAATGTGTAACATGCAGTATTTATTGCCTCAATCTAAAAATATCTAGGTAAATTACTTTCACACAATATAGTTCATGTCATTTTTTCTAGTGTTTGATTTTTTTTTCTACTACATTTTGTTGTGGGGTTCTAGGTATTGAAAAATTATGATTAATTTTTTTTTATTACAAAAGTTCTCAGAGTGCTAATTTTTGAATTCTATACCATGATCACTACGTATGCAAACTATTGATATATTCTTTTCATTCAAAATCTTTTGATAAAATTTAGAAAATACATTGAAGGCTTCATCTTTTTGTACTAAAAATATTATCCAAGTGAATCTTGAAAAATCATCTATAATTACAAGATCATACTTTTTACCTCCTAGACTAATAGTCCTTGTGGGTCCAAACTAATCTATGTGTAGCAATTCTAAAGATCTAAAGGTTGAAATCATTCCTTTTGGTTTGAAAGAATTCCTAGTTTGCTTTCCAAATTGACATGCATCATATATTTGATTCTTTTCAAAACTTAGTTTTGGTAATCCTCTTATAAGATCTTTCTTAATTAATTTTGAGAGTAAGTCCATACTAACATGACCTAATCTACGATGTCACAACCAACTAACTTCATTGACCTTAGCATCCATTGCCATAAGACATTGACCATTCTTCATGTGTAGATCATCAAGATCTACCATGTAGACATTGTTATGTCTATGTCCTATGAAAATGATGCCATTATCATTTGGATTAAAAATAATATATAATAGAGATTCAAAAGTTACTTTAAATTTTTTATCACAAAATTGACTAATGCTAAGCAAATTATGTTTCAACTCATCAACTAGCAATACATTTTGAATAGAAGTAGAAGGAGTGATACGAATGTTACCAACACCAATAATACATCCCTTTCCATTGGCACCAAATGTAACTACTCCTCCTTCTTTAGGCTCAAAAATGATAAATTAAGATTTATCACCCGTCATGTGCCATGAACAGCCACTATCAAGATACCGAAGTCTTTTCTTATCTCGGGTTACAAGACACTCTTACACAAGAAAATCAAGTTGAGTTTTTAGGTACCCATGTCATCTTGGGTCCTTTGGGGTTAGTGCTCATGGTTTCTTTTAGAATCCAAATCATTTTAACTATTTTTATATTTAATTTTTTGAAATCACATGTATAAGACTTATGACCAATTTTGCCATAATAAAAATATGAGATATTTGAAGTAGAGTTTGATGAAGCTTTAACAAATAGATTTTTGAATAGTTTTTATTTCTTATGAGATTTAAATCCTAATCCTACCTTGTTAAAAATAGCTCTTTGCTTATTTAGTAGCATATTTAATTTTTCAAAACTATAGGTAAATCTTTCTACAAATGGTTTGATTTTTGCTAGTTCATCATTCAATTTCTAGTTTTCATTAGTAACCAAATTTAGTTTTTTAGAAAATATTTTCCTTTCATAAGTTTTAAATTTAACTTTCTCAAATATTTATTTTTCAAAGTTACTTTTCTATATTCAGTCATAAGTTTAGAAAAAGCCTCTTGTAACTCATCAAAAGTGAAATCTAAGGAGTTTTCAGCATTTACCTCCTCATGATGTGCCATCAGGCAAAGGTTGGCTTCTTTTTGTGATTCTTCCTCGGAGCTAAAGTCCTCACTATCACTCCAAGTAGCCATCATCACCTTCTTTTTGAGCTTTTTGGATGATTTCTTGAGAAGAAGGCAATCCATCCTAAAGTGGTTGAATTTCTTGCACTCGAAGCAAATTGGTAGCTCCTTCTCTTTTTTCTTATTTGGTTCACCTTTGAAGGTCTTCTTCTTAAATTCTTGCTTCTTCTTTCTCATAAATCTCTTAAACTTTCTTGCAATCATGGCCAAGTCTTCTTCTTTCTCTTCATCGGATTTCTCACTCTCATCATCCTTGGAAGTAGTTGTCTTGAGAGCTATGATATTTTTCTTCTTGGTTTCTTTCATATTTTTTCTCATATTCAATTCATGAGTCATTAAGGATCCAAAAAGCTCTTCCAATGGTAGCTTGTTAAGATCTTTAGCTTCTTGGATGACAGTGACCTTTACTTTCTAAGCTTTCGAAAGTGACCTAAGAATTTTACGAACAAGCTCACTGTTAGTGTAAGATTTATCCAAGCTTTTTAAATCATTGATAATATCAGTAAATCTAGTAAATATTTTAGAAATAGACTCATTTGACTCCATCTTAAATAGTTCATATCGATAGATAAGCATATTTATTTTAGACTTCTTTACTTGATTGGTACCCTCATAGGTAACCTCTAGCCTATCCCAAATCTTCTTGATCGAAGCACAAGTAAAAATTCTATTGATTTTATTAGGATCTAATGCATAATATAGGACATTCATGACCTTAGCATTTAATTCCATCATTTTTATATCATACTCATCCCAATCCTCTTTCGATTTGGGAACATCATTACCCTCTATTTTGATTGTGGGAGTGTGTGGGCCTTTGATTATCACTCTCCAAAATTGATAATCAAGTATTTGAATGTAAATGTGCATGCATGCTTTTCAATAAGTGTAATTTATTCTATTGAATAAGGATGGATGGTTGGTCGATTGCCCTTCGACAAGAGATGCACTCATATGTGTTGCCATTTGATCTTAACTCTTGATTGTTAAATCAAATGAAGTGAGTACCAAGCTCTGATACCACTTGTTGCCCAGCAAGACAACCCAAAAGGGGAGGGGTGAATTGGATTTTTCAAAATTTAAAATAAGTTAGGTGTTGTTTTCAAAAATAAGTGATGTGATGGTGTATGCTTTAATTCTAAGTATGTAGAAATACAGAAATATCAATGCAATGAAATAAAGTAAATAAGACAATCATAATTACTAAAAAATTTATAGTGGTTCGGTGCCTCTTGCACCTACATCCACTCCCCAAGATCCACTTGAGAATTTTACTATAATCTCTTCAAGATTATAGTCGGATAGTTTTTCAAGGCTCACTATCCAAAATCTAATTGATTTTTACACCGGCTCACCAACCACAACCAACCCCCAAGTCAATCCTTAGCTTACAATCCAATTTTTAGATTTGGATAAGCCTTCCCCTTAACTTCAAAATCCTATTGGAGCTAAGTTACAAGAAAGAGAAAAGTTAAATAATAAAAATGAACAAATAGCTTCTTTGATGAGCAAATAAGTCAATGAAGCTTTTTGGAGTCTTCTTGGAGGGAGAATTTTGAACCGTTTGAGCTTGTTTTCTTGTAGAATGGAATCACTTGATTTGATATTTTTTTGAAGTTGGGAGTGAAATGTTCTTCTTTTTCTTAACTTTTTGATTCCTTTCAATGATTTTATAGTTATGTCACTTCCTCCAGGTATTTTGTAGGTAATTTTCCATAATTGGAAGGCTGAAGAATCCTATTTGACTGTTAGAGAAGCAAAAATGACCATTTAAACCTAATCTGCATAGTTCTTGATAGTCTACAGAAACTAGCTATTGGAGCACGAGTCAAACCTTGAGTCGACTCGAGCATCAGCTCGAGGCCATTTACTCCGCTCGTTTCTCAGCTCGAGAGTTTATGTATGAAGATCAATCTTTTTGTATTTTACTGAGACTTCAGCTCATGGACCATGAGTCAATTCGAGCCTCTGCTCGAGACTGTGCCAAACTTTGCTTCAAAATTATCATCTTCTGTATTTCTCCTGAGACTTCGACTCGAGAATCTCGAGTCAACTCGAGACCTTGCTCCGAAATCATCATTCTCTGAATTTTCACTATGACTTCGACTCGAGAATCTCAAGTCGACTCAAGTCTCTGCTCAAGACTGTTCCTTCTGAAACTTCTGTGTGCCAGTCTACGTATCAACTCAAGCTGAACAACGAGTCAAACCATGAGTCGACTCGTGGGCTTCTTAAACCGAAAAGTTTTAGTTTCCTCAAAGGTTTTTCTCTTCAATTCTGGTTTGGGGATATCCTTTACAAATCTTATTTCACGTGTGATTTATGCTTCAAAAGCCTGCAAATATTCTCTATCAATTTTCAATTACGTTTATATGAAAGTTTTATTTGGTACTTTAAAATGCATCCTGAAACATAATCTCAACAACTTCATTAGTTGAAATATATACTCAAATATTTTGTTACTCATCAAAATCAATCGTTGGGGTCAACAATGAAACTAAGATGATCTTTTTAAAGAGAGGTTGGAAACCACTTTGATATCCATATAGTTTGTCAATCCCACCTCAACCCTTGCAAGATATATCTAGAATCCAATCACCATTGATCCTCTTTGAATTATCTAAGTTGCAATTGATCATGATCAGTTGAATTCATCTTATTCAGACTGACCTAGTTAATCGGGCATCACCGTCCAGTCGACCTTCTCTTTCCTCCATCTTGGTTTGGGCATGAAACCATACATACTGTAGTGCTCCAAATTGGATCAGTTTGCTTGATTTTAACCCATTTTTTAGTTTTCTTCGGTTTCTAAGTTGTTGATAATGAATTTTAATTATTTTAAATAGGTTCGAATGTATCAAAATAGTTGAACTTTGAAGGTTCAGAGAGGAAGAGTTTAAATAATCTGAAGCTTCTTACTTGTTTTGAATTATCGATTATTTTATCATAAAAATTATTATGTATTTTTTATAACATAAGGATTGAGCATAAATATTATAAAACTCATGATTTATCATAAAATAGTGATTCCATGAATATTTTAATGTGAATGATTTGTTTATTAAATATGAACTCCATATATATGAAATTTATGTTTTGTTATGAAAAGAATTATTTTATTATTAAAATTTATTTATAAATTATAAACTCTATAAAATAATTTAGTATTTTATTTATGTATGATTTAAGAATATTTATTCTAAGAAATATAGAAATGAGCTCTCAGATAGCTACATATGGCTCCTAAAAGTGGGAAAGATCGACATCCAGAGCTAACATCCGTACAACCATGTCAACGGATAATAATAGTTGATGATCCTGCCAGCAGATAAAAGTAGTTGACATATGATTCTACCAGTAGGCAATAGCAATTGGGATACAACCCTACTAGTGGATAATCTAGTTGATATTTTATCAATTATGGCCCTATCACGGGTGTAATAGTGACCTTAGCTTTTAGTCTAAGAGAATTATTAAGAATTATGAAGTGGTAAAATAATATATGATATATAACTTTATGTATAAAGTTAGCATGATTTATGAATTTATTTATGCTGCATATTGAAAACCATATTTATGTAAATTGCATCATTTATACATATGCAAGAGCATGATTGATTTATGATATACTGTGATTATGACAAGTTTTATCTTCTCATGATAATCATCTTCTTTAAATGATGCATGTACAAACTTATGCTTGATCTGGTAAGATAGTATAAGATTTATTTATTGAGCTAGTGTAGCCCATTTCTTTTTTATTTTTTTTTGTTAGAGGAAGAAAACCACTAGGAACAATGGAGAATCTAGACTTGAGAATCTGCACCGGTGAGCTTAAAAATTTTATAGTTAAATATTAGTAAATTGGTTGATTATGGATATATAGTTAATTATTTTATTAATTTTGAGACATGGGGTTTGATATTTTTATTTGGATTTACTTGTTCTAAATCAGTATTTATTTAATTATTCAATGGATGATGATTGAATCTTTTATTTTATTTAAGATTATTATTGATTGGCATCATGTTATCATGGGCTATACCCTTTGGTAGGTAGCATGACCATGTTATATCTTGGATTTGAGGCGTGACAAAAGAAATCTAAAGCATAAGGAGAAATAGAGCTAAGATATTTTCTAAATGGAAAAAATAATTATTACTATACGTTTCAAGGAAAAAATAGTACCAAAATATTTTTTGATTATATTTTTGGGGAAAAATATTTGGTTAAAGCCTGCCATGCAACACAGGTTATTTATGCTAGTGTTATCAATGTGGTGCAAATAGGAACGAAATACCTCGAGAGAGTTCAGCAGTTTCATGTTAAGATGGCAAATAGCCGACTTCAAAATTCTAAAAGGTTTGAAAGTTGCGCTGTTTTTTTTTTTTTTTTTTTTATGCAAACAGTTTGGGAAGACCTAACTCATGAAGCATTATATTATCTTGGATAAGAGTTACAACATTAGTTTATACTTGCATGATTATCCTAGGGAGAAGATGCTGATTTCCCATCCAACATCAGCATACAAAGGGAGACTTGTCTTTCAGAAACTTGCTACAGTATTATAGAGTTTATACTTCGTAAGCATCTGCCCTTAGGAGGCTGCACCTGGCTCTGGATTCAGCATGACAACGACGAGTGCGATCAGATTTCAGTTCTTTTGCTTAAAGCAGTTAGAGTGAGCTTCTGATTCGTTGAATTGGTATTGCATCCTCTCCATTAATGTGCTCGATCCAAGAGATGAAAAGACTCACAATTTGTTGAGCCACAAAATGTGAAAGATATGCATGATATTCGAAGCACCTTTTGTGTCGTTCCTTCCATAAACTCCATAACCCCGAAGCCAGTAGATATCCAGTCCTTTCAGAGATACATAGGGTCTTCCACCTGCAGGAGTTCATAACAAGATTGAAGTATTTGAGTTAGCGGAAGATCCTTATGGATGTGAATTTTCTTGAGAAGCGAACACAACAACTTTCTTGAGAATGGGAGGTGGTCAGTCGTCTCTAGGTCGAGTCCGCATAAGCGTGCAGCTATCTTTACCTTACCACCTGCTTGGCTAATAGCTTTGGTAAGATTTTTAATTCATGAAACTGAGGTATAGCAGAATTGACCTTTTGTGGCCCTCTGATTTTACAAAACAATTAAGCCTTTGCTAGATCAATGGTCGCACCCACGTCTAGGAGGAACGATAAGCAATGCCCATTTGAAAAACTTCTTCACTGGGAACCATTTCATTCAGCAGCACCATATTATAGCGATCTTGACTGTTAATAACACTCCAGCTCAGCATCAGTTATAAGGAAGAAATTTTATGGAGGCAAAGTTCTCACGTTACTTGTTGACTGATTCTCACATTACTTGTTGACGAAAGGGGACAAGAACACTTCTCTCTGCCTTGTTACGCTAATGGAAGGAAAAAAAACTCTATTGACAGTGTAAAAAAATATAGTCAGATCTGTGTTGAGGAGAGAGTGATCATGGAGGCATTCTTCTCCCATTCCTCCGTCTTTGGTTTTCCTGAAGAGAGATCTATTTTGGCTGATTGACCCGGCTTTATCCTTAACATTCAATTGTTCAGGTCTTAGTACTTTTTTTTCATATATATATATATATATATAGAGAGAGAGAGAACCGGATTAGAACACATTCGATCCAATTTGGATCCAAATTCAGTGAGATCAAAACTTTATAATGAAAATTCTACATCAATGATCAAAGCCGTTGGATGTGATCTACTACCTCAAAACTACGTGTATGCCAAAAATCATATAATTTGAAAACTCCTAGCCTATACATCAAATAGTCAAAAATTAAACAGCCTAAATAAAATTAAATTAAATATATTTTTGAATTACTTGATGCATAGGCTAGGGGTCTTCAAATCATATGATTTTTAGTGTGCAAATAGTTTTAAGATAGTACATTATATCCAACGGCTTGGATCATTGATGTAGAATTTTCATTATAAAGTTTTGATTTGATCGAATCTAGATCTAAATTCGATCGAATGTATTCTAATCTAGCTATATATATATATATATATAAAAGAGATAGACTTCCCTTCAATTGATCAAATTTCATCATTTATTTGGTCGGATCTCCATCTATTGGATCGGCATGCATCTCAAAACAAAAAAAAAAAAAAAATAGCATTCAATGGGAGACGATGTAAGCCGCACACACGTCTTCCGTCCTCCTGTCTCTTCTCCTCTCTCTCTCTCTCTCTCTTAATTTCGAAATCATTTCCCGGCTTCCACCTTCCTCCCGTCTCTTCTCTCTCTGTCTCTTTCAAAATCCATTTCCCAGCTTCCTGTCGTCTCTATTCAAACCCATTACCACATCTCCTCTATTTTTTCTCTCCCTTTCAAAACCCATTTGCCAGTTTCCCTCCTTTCTCTCCAACTTATTTCCATACCTCCTCTATTTTTCCTCTTCCTTTCAAAACCCATTTCCGAGCTTCCTCCCATCTCTTCTCTTCTTCTATCTCTCCGGCCATCATCTTTGTCCCCTCCGAAACCCTCCGAACTATGGGCTTCATCTTCTTCGAATGAAGGCGATGTGCGCCTTCTCCAACCAACTGGTGAAGGCTTCAGACTTATTGTGGAGTTGGCACTTCTGAATTCCAAGCATGCATCAATTTTGTTCTAGCCCAGCTAGGGCCTGAGCGTGAAGGTGAGTCGCTAATTGATAGTGCTGAAGCCGAAGTTGCGAAGAAATTTTCCGCATAGCTAAATATTTTTTTAAAAAATCCTATTTCAAGAATGAATTTAATAAAAAAATTTATATTGCTTCAAGAAAGCAGCAAAGATATGATAAAACATTGGTAAGGACTACAGGAGGAACAAATACGAAGCCCTGGTAGCCAATTTTCCACAAGCTTTCGTGCATTTTCCTTTTTTAGCAGCGACGTGGTACTTACATTGTCGAAAGAAAATGTAGAGACTGTTTAATTATGAGAAGCAACCCAGCTTAATTCATTAAAGATTTGAGTTTCAAAACCCTTTACAATATTGATTCATTGGATATGAATTATTACTATGATATGGAACACAATCATATCTAATAACTTTATTATTAGATTATTTGGATAAGAAGAGCAGTTATTCAAAAAATTTTATTCTCAAAAAGAAAGTAAAAATATTCTTCTATCAGTGTTGTTTGATAAAGTCTCTTGAAATATTATCAATCAAATCGAAACTTGAGATTTACTAATTAAAAAATATTTTAATGTTCAATGGTTATGCTCACCATAACAAAACAAGACTTTAGTGATAGATATTTTCATCACTGAAGCCTAAAAATCCATCACAAATAGTTTTTGTGATAGATTTTGTAATAGAAAAATCCATCATTTAAATCCTAGTCACAAAATATTTGTGATGGAAATTGCCATCACAAAAAAATTTATGATGGAAATTTCCATCATAAATTTTGTGATGGAATTTTCCATCACACATTCCATCACAAATAATAAATGATATCCAAAAGTAAATCCATCATAAATAGTGATGGATTTGTGATGAAAATTCATGATGGATTTGTGATCAAAATTTATGATTGATTAGTGATGAAAATTAGTGATGGATTTGTGATAGATTATCCATCACAACATTCTATCATTGATCCATCATAATCCATATAATATTCAAAATAAATCTATCATAATATTTAGAATACATCTATCACAAAATTCCAGATCAAATTCCATCATAAATCCATCACCATTTAATTTATTTTCTTCTAAAAATTACCCTAAAATATCCAACAAAACACTCAAATATTCATATACAACTAATTCATTCCCTAATTATTAATTCATTCATAATAAATATTAAACTAATTTATTAGAAATATAATACTAATATTAATTTATAATAATTTCATTCATCCATAATATCATATTTCTCAAAAAACTACAAACATCAAGATAAAAATTATCTAATAGTAGCAAAATGTTACATTAAATATCACATAATAAAATAGTTTAGCATCCAAAATAAGTGATCACACAACTGAACAATCATAATCAGGTCAAGAGGCACGTGATTGTTTGAGTTTCGACATCATATTGCAAATTATTTTCCTCATCTCTTCTTGCACTATTTTCCTCATCTGAACCATCTCCTGTTGCTGCAGCTCTTGCCATATCTCCTCTTGCTATTAGTCATGTTGTTATATATTCAAGTGATGAACTTGCTCCTCTGTGAGATGCTACATTAAAAAACTGGGATATCTTGATGTTGCTGAATAGGAATTACTACCAATCCTAATAATAGCTTAGGATCTTTTTTGGACTGAAACCCAAATAATCTTCTCTTATTTAGGCCCCAGTTGCTTGGACCCATGCATCTGGATCAAAGTCAGGTTGGGATGAAACATTTAAGCCATACTTAGTAGTTAGAGTAGCTAAATATTCTTCCTAAAATTATTAGTAACACATTAAGTTAATACAACTTATAATACATTGATAAATAATAAATTTATCATGAAGTAGAATAAGTAAATTTACCAAAACTCTTTTAGACTTATTGTCCACAAAGTCACCCAAACTTTTCTTTTGTTGTGAGTTTGCTCAAATGCCTCAAGTTACATTGGTGAACTACCTAATTCCATAGTCTAAAAAGAAAAAATAAAGAAATTATGAGAAAGTGCATATAAATAAATAATTAATTAAATAACAAATATTCTAAAGTAAAGAAAGTATATTAATGCATCATTCTTTTTTTATGTATAGAAAACGAAATTGAACCACTCGTATGTTTGGTGATTCCACCATCTTTCTCTATCATCTGGTTCTTACGGGCCGCTTCTAATTTATCCTTCCACTTTAGAGAATTTTATATATCAATCAATATATTCCAAACATCTGGTGCGATCCAAATAGGCCCGTGACCTTTGGCCTCAAGATTATCTTCCTTGTCTCCAACCTTCTTTAAAGCATCTTTTCTTATTTAGTTAAGCATACTAGAAAATTGTCTCTTAGAAATCTGCTCCCATACATTCTTAACCTCAAAAGTCTAGTCCTCCCTGATAAAACTCAAAAATACTTAACTTTAAAAATTATCATGAAAGAAAATAAACAATTATTTTATTCAAGTCTAAATTAACTAAATAATAATTTCATAAATTTTTGATAGAATCTCCCCTAAAATATGAACATCTAAATTTTAAACCTGTATTACAATTAACATAATACTTCTAAATAATTTTTCAAGCACAACACAACATCACTAATGCAAAGAATTTTTCAAACACCACAACTCCACTAATCCAAAGATTATATATTTACATCATATGGGTTATCTTTCAAATCAAAATAAAAGACTTCCCATGATTACATATAATTATTTGGAGATATTGCTAAATTCCATCAATATTTTTTTAGTCTTTTTCTTTTTCTTCTTCTTCTTTTTTTCACTTGAACTATAAAAGATTATCTAAAATTTGTTCTTCAAAAGATCACGAATCTCTATTGGTACCATCATCCATTTCTCCCAAGGTTGTGAGAAGTACTACTTCATCTTCATAACCATGGCATGAGTCATCGAAAGATCAACAAAGCTATGAAAAATTGAATAAATTATGAAATATAGTTTATGATATATAAATTTACATACTACTATAATACATACACATATATATATAACAAAATTTCAAAAATACTTTCTATTCATTATTTTTAATGGTTGTTGGTTTGTAGGATCGATAGGTACTTGGGTCCCTTGATTCATATCTCTCGTCCTAGATAAGAACGATGGAACATTATCACCATCAACATGTTCCTCATGTTGATTCGGAGAAATAGTTGCCTCTGTATGCAACCATAGAGATAGTGTTGACAATGAGTTTGAGGATCCCTCTTCATGTCCCGCTCGTGATTCTAAATCTATCATTCTACCTCTCACTAAGTTTCGTCTAGTAGCACCAACTCTAGCTATGATATCTGTAATCCAAAATAAAAACTGGCCAATATGTTAGTGGCTTTTCATTTTATTTTAAAGTCCAATATACTTAGTTATATGCATGAAGAGATAATATTCATAAAAGCATAGTAAACTTCTACACGATGAAATAATCTAACATTCAATAAAAAATAAAGCACCAATTACAACATATAGTAGCTAAATGAGTAAATAAACAAAACATATTCTACATAAAAAGCCACATATGCACAAAGTAAATTAAATACAATACAATCATAATCCAAATCCATTCTATGCATTAAAAAAATTATAAGAAAAGTATTGACAAGTCAATCATACATGTCATCATCAATGCTAGAAAACTGAGCTTCATCATCTTCTTCTTCAATCTCATCTTCAAACTCAAATTCTTCTTCTTCTTCTTCCTCCATAGGTTATGCCAAATTATACTCTTCCTCTTCATCTATAATATCTACATATCCAGTATCAATGAGAATATTTGGGTTATCAAGGTCAATTATTGGCATAATTGACTTTAGACTAGACATCTCATCTTCTTGGTAAACTGCTTCAACCATGAGAATCATACTTTCATCTTGTATTTCACTTAAAGGAATATCAACTCTACTCCTAGATTTAGTTTTGCATATAACCCACCAATCTCTTCTCTCTATATTTCTTGATGGGTAACTTATGTAGTATACTTATTGAGCTTGTTAGGCCAATACAAATAGCTCATTTGTGTATAGTCTAGATTTGTGTTTAATTTCGACTAGACCATGATGAATATGCACTCTTAACCTCTTTTCTGTATTGTACCAATTACATTTGAATAAGATAATCTTATTTTCAACACCAAAATACTCCAGCTCTAATATCTCAACCAACATGCCATAGTAATCATGTTCATAGTCATTATAGCAACTTCCTTTCATATAAACACCATTGTTTATTGTATCTTTCTCTCGTTTTAGTTGTATGTGAAGCCATTTGTGAAATACCCTTTATAGCACTTTACCATACGTGAGGGATCTTGTGCTATTTGCATGATATGGCTACCTACTTGGTTTCTTTTTTCCATCACCTATTAATAAAAACAATGATCAATACATACATCATAATCATTATAGAAGGAAAAAAAATGAAAGCATTTTGAACTTACAAACTTGTAGATGATTTTTCAGGATTCACTTGGATAATATTTTTAACACAAAAAAATGAAGCCTTCAATGCATTTTTAAAATTTTATTGAAAGATTTTGAATGAAAAGAATACATTAATAGTTTGCATACGTAGTGATTATGGTACAGAATTCAAAAATCAGCACTTTAAGAACTTTTGTAATGAAAAGAGAATTGATCATAATTTTTCAGCATCTAGAACTCCACAACAAAATGGAGTAATAGAAAAAAAAATTGAACACTAGAAGAAATGGCATGAACTATGTTGTGTGAATATAATTTACCTAGATATTTTTGGGCTAAGGCAATAAATACTGCATGTTACACATTAAACCATGTTTTAATAAGACCTATTTTAAAGAAAACTCCATATGAACTTTGGAAAGATAGAAAATCAAATATCAACTATTTTCATGTGTTTGGTTGCAAATGCTTCATACTTAATAATAGAAAAGATAACTTAAAAAAATATGATGCCAAGTTCGATGAGGATATCTTCTTAGGATACTCCTCATCAAGCAAGGCATATAAAGTCTTCAACAAAAAAATTTTTGTTGTTGAAGAATCAATTTATATTATCTTTGATGAATATAATGACAAAATAAGATGCTTTAGATGTAGATGCAGAAAATCTTCATGACAAGATGGACAATCTAACACTCAAGGATGCTCCACCTTAAAATAATGAAGAAGAGAAGAATGAGTCATCTCAAAGTCCAAGAGAGGAGCTGCCAAAAGAATGGAGGAATGCACATGGACATGCTAAAGATTTTATAATCGATGATCCATCACAAGGAGTAAGAACACGATCTTGTCTTAGAAATGTAAATAATTATATAGCTTTTGTATTATAAATTGAACCAAATTAATAGAAGAAGCTGAAAATGATCCATATTGGATAGATGTCATGCAAGAAGAATTAAATTAATTTAAAAGAAATAAAGTATGGATCCTAGTCGATAGACCAAATGACCACCCAATAATTGAAACTAAATGGATATATAGAAACAAATTGGATGAACATAAAATTATTATAAGAAATAAGGCTAGATTAGTAGTAAAAGGATATAATTAGAAAGAAGGCATTGATTTTGATGAAACCTATATCCCTATAGCTAGATTAGAGGCCATTAGACTATTGCTTGCTTTTGCATATTTCATGAATTTCAAATTATACCAAATAGATGTAAAAAGTATATTTCTTAATGGTTATATAGCAGAAGAAGTGTATATTAAACAACCATCTAAATTTGAAAATCATGCATTTTTAAATTATGTATTCAAATTATATAAAGTCCCGTATGGTCTAAAACAAGCCCCACGTGCTTAGTATGAAAGATTAAGTAAATTCTTACTAGATAATGAATTTACTAGAGGAAATGTTGATAAAATCTTGTTCTTAAAAAAAAAAAGATGAGAATCTATTAGTTGCACAAATCTATGTGGATGATATTATTTTTGATGCCACTAATGAAATTCTTTGTCAAGAATTTGCTAAGCCAATGCAAGGTGAGTTCGAGATGAGCATGATGAGAGAGTTAAACTTCTTTCTTGGACTCCAAATCAAGCAAAATGAAGAGGGGATCTCCATCAACCAAATAAAATATACAAAAAAATACTCAAGAAGATTGGGATGGAAAGTTTAAGATCAATTGACACACCAATGAGTACATCCTGCAAACTTGACAAAGATAAGAAAGGTAAGAAAGTAGATTTAAAATTATATAGAGATATAATAGGCTTATTTCTTTATCTTACTACAAGTAGACCAGATATAGTACTCAGTGTTTGCATGTGTGCTAGGTATCAATCAGATCCTAGAGAATCACATTTTCATGCTATCAAAAAAATCTTTAGATACTTATCTAGGACACTTAATGTAGGACTATGGTATGATAGAGCATCTTAATTTGAATTAATTAGTTACTCTAGTGCTGATTTTACTGGGTGCAAACTTGATAGAAAAAGCACTAGTGGCATATGTCAATTTATAGGAGTAAATTTAATTTCTTGATTTAGTAAGAAATAAAACTCAGTAGCACTCTCAATGGTCGAGGCCGAATATATAGTTGCTAGAATTTATTGTGCATAAATTATTTAGATTAAATAATAATTAAAAGATTTTGGATTCAAACTTAATAAGATATCCATAAGATGTGACAACACAAGTGCAATCAATTTAATTAAGAATCTAATTCAACACTCAAGATCCAAATACATTGAGATAAAACATCGGTTCATAAGAGATCATGTACAAAACAATAATGTGGTACTTGAATTTGTTAGTACTGATAAATAATTAGCTGACATATTCATAAAATTCCTTAATGAAAAAAAAATTAGCATAATTAGAAGAGACTTAGGACTTTGCTATCAACCTGATTAAATTTTATTTTTCATAATTTTAGGTAAATCAAATTAAATCCAAAAGAATCAAATTTTGTGTATATTATCAATGATAAATATCTAGGAAAATAACTAGATATTGTTTGAATGCCAAAATTTCCTCTGAAACTTTGAAAGTTTCAGAACTATTACTCGAGTCGACTCAAGTAAACTAGTTTAAAATCATGAGTCGACTCGAGGATCGGGGCCACAGGCGATTAAAATGGATTCATGACTATTCGCGATGCCCTAAAGATTCTTCATCTCGAGGAGCAGAGGGCCTCTCGTCCCTCCTAACTCAATCCAATAGTGTCTGCTTGCTTTTCTACTATCTCTTCCCTTTGATTTGTAAAGTTAAGGACCAAATTTGGATAAAATGGTTGGAGAAAGGCATAAAGTGTGGAAAGTTTGTAATACCCATGAAGCCAAAGAATGGCAGAGAAGAAGAAAAGCCCGAATGGAATGGACAACATCCCAACCATCTGAGATTTCTCAACCTTCCGAAGAACCCATTCAGGAGGAACCCATTCAGGAAGAATCCATTCAACCTCAACAGGATCAAGGTATACTGAACTCACCTCCTCTACCATCTTCGCCTATCGGTAGGATGGCCACTAGAGCCATTGCAATGGGAAGGAGAGTTGATTTTGATTTTTTTGAAAGTTATAATTTTTCTATTGGGACATGGATTGATTGGATGGGGTGGAGGAATTTTTGTACAATGGACATCCCCATGTATCCTAAATTGGTTAGAGAGTTCTATGAAAATCTTAAAAGAAAATTTTCTAAAATTATAAGTACAGTCAAAGGCATATTAATTAAGGTGATAGAGGAGAGTTTGGCTCAAACCTTTCGAATCACAAAAGAAGGTTTTGTGCCCGATAAGTTAGCAAATAAAAAGAGGGATTTGAGATTAATTATGGATAGGGATGATATCATTAGAGATGTACTAGCACCCATACTATCAGTGAAAATGAAAGTTCTTCATCATATCATCAGTAAAATTTTTATATCCAAATTGGGTAGACATGACTTTGTATCTGAGAGAGAACTATGTATGATATATTTGATGGTTCAAGGGATGCAGATAAATCTACCCAATATTATGATGCATCAAATGAGAGAGGCAGCATCTAGAAACAAGGTGTGTTTGCCCTATGGTGTGGCTCTAACCAGGATATTTGAGACTGTAGGAGTGTCACTAAAAAATAAAGTAAGAAGCAGTCTCACTATGATGTATATGACATGAGAGCCTTGATCAGAATGTAGTATCACGTAGAGGATGGAAGATGGGTCAAGAATATTTCTGATCAAGAGAGGAGAGTGCCTAGAGTTGTAGAGGCAGGAGAGCCCTCTACTCCAGCTGTAGCTCGAGATGCACCTGATACTGAACTCGGTACACCTATGACATCTCGAGCTCCATCCATGGGGAGGTTCCCATAAACATCAGCTATTGACTCTGCATCTATGGAGAGACTGGCAGATATGATATCTATCAGAGCCAGTGGAGAGATTCGGAGATTGTCTGAGAGAGTAGAGATTGTATAGACTGAGATGAGGACTATCACTCAGAGGCTTATTACTCTAAAATAGAGGGAGCATGCACATGGCACACCCATTGATCACTCCAGTATTACTGAGGAGCTTACTCGGCTCAGGGGGAGAGTTGAGTCTAGAGGCACTGAGATAATGGCAGCAATCACTAACCTAGGTCAGGCACAACAGTAGGACATCATTTTAGTACTTAAAGCCATGGGCAGTTTGATTGGAAAAATAGAAAGCCTTGCTCCAGATGTAATACCATCAGCAGCAGCAGCAGATGCTGTGGCTAGGGCAGCCATGCCTTGAGCTCTACCTCCTCCACCTATGTCATCTAGTCAGACCACCCAGGTATCCACGAGTGAGAGCAGACCACCACTCAGAGTCTACACTCATGGAGGGCCTCCTCCCTCGCAGGTAGCCGAATTTTCTGCTAGGACTAGGAGCAGGAGAGCCAGACCTTCTATCTTACGAGCCTTATCTCAGACATTAGAGATTCCATCTGATGATGAGTAGCCTCATAGGCTCTAGTGTCTGTCCACTTCTTATACTTAGATCTATGTATTAGGAGTATATGGTTGTATTTGACTCTGTGCTTGTTTTTGACTCTATATACTTGGCACTTATATATATAAACTTGCTTAACCTGATCTTGCTTTGAACTTAATATTTCATTGTATCATAGTGCATTTTGTTAATGCAATGAAACTCATGAGTATTTACTCTTACACTCGTTCTAAACATTTGCCTTAACTTTATTTTTTTGATTGATAATAAAAAGGGGGAGTAATATGTATATGAGCATGAATTCATTGACTTTAAATATGTTAAATTGAAAATTTCCAGCTTAAATGTGTTGAGCATGAATATGTTAAGGATTAAAATTTTCAATATATATGATTATTTAATGCTAATGCTTGGCACACACATATGGATATGTTAAGGATTGAAATTTTCAGCATATATGATGTACATTATAAGTTTGGAGTTTGTGCCATGATACATACTCTATATATGATTATTTAATACTAATGCTTGGTGCACACATATGGATATATGCTGGCAATTTATCATTCTAATAAGCACGAGCAAAAAACTTACTTTGAATTGAAAAGACATATTAAAAATGCAAACATAAATTGAGGGGGATCCAAATATAAAAATACAAAAAGAATTAAATCTTTAGTCTATTTATTATTGTACATTTCTCGCTCATATACTCAAAGTTTTGTCATTATTAAAAAGAGAGAGATTGTTGACCTCAATGATTGATTTTGATGAGTAATAAAATATTTAAGTATATATTTGAACTAATGAAGTTGATGAGATCACGTTTCAGGATGTATTTTAGAGTATCAAATAAAACATCCATATAAGTGCATTTGAAAATTGATAGAGAATAGTTGACGCATTTGGAGCATATATCACATCTGAAACAAGACTTGAAAAGATATCCCAAAACTAGAATTCAAGAGGAAAACTTTTGGGCAAACTAAAATTTTTTAACATAAGAAGCCCATGAGTCAACTCAAGGTTCGACTCATTCTTCAGCTCGAGCTGATATGCAGACTGGCACACAAAAACTTCAGAAGAAATACTCTCAAGCAGAGGCTCGAGTCGAAGTCTCAATGAAAATCTAGAGAATGATGATTTCGGGACAAGATCTTGAGCAGAGGCTTAAGTCGACTCGAGATTCTTGAGTCGAAGTCTCAGAAGTAATATAGAAGATGATAATTTTGAAGCAAAGTTCAGCATAGTCTTGAGTGGAGGCTAGAGTCGACTCAAGGTCCATAAGCTGCGGATTGAGTAGAGTAAAAAGTCTCAGGCAGAGAAATGAGTGGAGGCTCGAGTCGACTCGAGGTTCGACTCGAGCTTCAATGGCTAGTTTTTGTAGATTGTCCAGAACTGTACAGATTTGGTTCAAACAGTCATTTTTGCTTCTTCAACAATCAAATAAGGTTCTCCAGCCTCCTAAATATGGAAAATGACCTACAAAATATCTGGAGGAGGAGACATGAATATAAGATCATTGAAAGAAATCAAAAAGTCAAGAGAAAGAGTCCAAAAGAGCCCTAAAAAGAGAGCATTCCACTCCCAACTCCAAAAATATCAAATCAAGCGATTCCATTCTACAAGAAGACAAGCTCAAATAGTTCAAAATCCTTCCTCCAAGAAGATTCCAAAAAGGCTTCATCAACTTATTTGCTCATCAAAAGAGCTTGTTGTTCATTTTTGTTGTTCAACTTTTTTCTTTCTTATAACTTAGCTTCAATAGAATTTTGAAGCTAAGGAGAAGGCTTATCCAAACCTAAAAATTAGATTGTAAGCCAAGGGTTGGCTTGGGGGTTGGTCGTGGTTGGTGAGCCAGTGTAAAAACCAACTAGATTTTAGATAGTGATTCTTAAAAAACTATCCGATGGTAATCTTAGAGAGATTATAGTGAAATTTTTAAGTAGACCTTGGGGAGTGGACGTAGGTGTAAGGGGTATTGAACCACTATAAATTTTCTAATATTTGTGATTGCCTTATTTACTTCATTTTATTGCATTTATATTTCTGCATTTTTGCATACTTAGAACTAAAGCATACACCATCACATCACTTATTTTTGAAAATAGCATCTAACTTGTTTTAAGTTCTGAAAAATTCAATTCCCCCCCCTTCTCTTGGGTTGTCTTGCTGGGCAACAACCACTCCAAGAGTTGAAGAAGAATGTATCACTGTATTTCAATATAGCAAAATCTTAGTCAGGATAATCCATGAGATGGATTTGGTATTTTGAAATACAATGTGGGCAGCCTGATTAGAGTTGACAGTTTAATTTTGAGATGTTCTACGAGCATTTTGATCAAGAAGATGAATTATATGGAAACTATATCCACATGAATTCTAAGGATGTTGTTCTATACATTCGACCTATCCAGCCATCGGGTACCATTGCTAAATGATCACTTCGACTGGTATAAAAATTTATTTCTATGCTACTAACTTAGGTTCAGACCTATGAGATCACATGCATTAGAGTTCATGATCCGATCGGATGGTTGATCAATGATTGAGAATCATTCTAAGGTTAAAAAATTAATACGATTGATGTTTAACCTAGTGCAAATATTGCAGGAGGATCAATTAGTAATTCGATTGCTAATTGACTTAATTTGATTAAACCAAAGGACTGAGATTAAGTCTAATTAAATATAATTTAATTAGATTTGGTTTGGGCTTGATTGGATCAAGTCCAATTAGTTTATTGGATAAGCCAAGTGCAAGGAATAACTAGTCCTAGTTCAACTAGGACTTGGGTCAATCCAATTTTCTCATTTAATTAAAAAATTAAATTTAATTTAAATTTAATTTAATCTAATTTAATTAAGTTTTTAATTAAATTAAGGTCTAACTTAATTAGGTTGAATTAATTTTGGTTTGATTTGGTTTGAGAAACCAAATATGGAATCCTAGTAAGACTAGGATCTATCTTGCACCACCTATATCCCATGCCTCCTCATGCCCACTCTCTCTTTATTTTTAGTGACAAATCTCCTCTCCTTGGTCTTCACACATGTCCACTCATCTTCTCTCTTTCTCATATGGCAATTAGTTGTGGACCTAGTCAAAGGAGAAAGTTTGAATTTGATTTGAATTTTTCTTTGGATAGAGTTTTAGGAAACTAAAACTCCTCCCATGCATTCCGCCCATTCTCCCTATTTTCTCTCTGATTTATTCAATAGAAAAATAGGAATTTTGTGCATTTTTCTCTGGTGGTCCATGCCAAAAAGAAAGGAGGGGCCATCCAAGTGTTTGGCACCCCAACTAGTTGCCATGTTTGTTCTTTCTTAGTCTAAGAATTTGATCCAACAAGAACTCCTCTATAACTTATTATATAGGATAAATTTTGGGCTGATTTTTGGACATGTTCTAAACCTTGGAGAGTGCTTTTGGGTGTGTGAATACCAGGGTGAGAGACCTCTTGGACCTTAGGATTTCATAGATACCAATCTGGGTGTCTAGGTAAGAGAGCAGAAAAGAAGAAGAAGGTCTTCTTCTAGGATTGCTTTGTTATTATCTTATCCTCCTCTTTTGATATTTTTTTTAAGAGTGTCTCAGATTTGAAATCTCTCCTCTTCCTTTTATTCTTTGGAGAAGTCTAAATCCAGAAGAAGAAAGCACCAGATCAACTATCAAAGAAGGATCAGCATTGTACTAGCATACTGTGTTGATTTCCTACATAGGACTTCTGATCGGAGTTCGTGGGCTCGTGTGAACATCTCTTAGAGGCTAGATATGTGTGCAACTCAAAGCATCATCCTCAAGCTTGGATCAATAAGTTAGAATGTCTAACTTGCACAGATAATACAGATCTAATCTATTTTTACATACCTGCATTAGATGTTGTATAGATGCATGTTGATATGATCAACATGTTCTTCTTTCTTTATATTTTTAATTTTTAATTTTATCTCATGCTATAATCATATAATAGGATTTTAGATCTAGAAATTCTCTACTTTTTATAAATAAATTTTAATTTATTTTTATTTTTTGCTTCTCGATCTTGAAAAAATTTCAAGATCTACCCCTAAAATTCTAGATCTTGTTCCTTCAAATATTGCTCACTAACTTTTTCTTATTTATTTTATAAAAAAAAAAAGAAGAAAAAAATTAGGACAAGGAAGAAAGCTTTCAATTTTGCTTGGTGTGATCAACCCTAATCCTAGATCTCTTTTTTTTATTATTATTTATTTTATTTTTAAATTAATTTAAAAAATATCTACTTAAATCTAATTAAAAGCTTCATGATAAGAGTAGAAATTTTAATTATTTAGAACATCCATCATATTAGTTTTATTTTTATTTTTATTTTTTTTGGTGATCACTGGAGATAAGGTGAGCATCTCAACTTTAATTAATTTCATGCATCTAATTTAGTTGCATAGAACTCCTTGTCTGAAAGTGATTGTGCATATTCATTTTTAAATTCATTTAAGAGCACAACTCATTAAACAAGATAAGGTAAAAATTTGATTATCCTTTCTTGGCCCATAAACAACCAACCAGCATCCATCATTGACCTAAGTCTCTAAATTAAAATCAATTAGACATCGACCCTAGAAACTCAAGCTCAATAGGACAAAAAACCCTAAGAGTTGGATCGGATTAGGATTAGTCAATTTAACTAATGTCTAAGAAAAGTGGTTCAGAAATTATGTTCCAAAGAAAGGTGATTATTTATTGATTCTGTTAGCTTACCTGACCAAGATAATTGATGTTTAAGACAAACGATGGGGGCACTTCCATCGATCTTATACTTATCTGGCCAGTTGATTGGCTGATTCTCTACTTAGAGGGCTTGAAGATGATCTTGATAGTTAAGAGCCAATCAGATCTAAAACAATCCTTTGTTAGGATTGTCTACCTAACTTGTTTGCTAATTAACATCAAACATAAATATAATTAATTCTTCTCAATAGTCTCTAGATTTAGGACTCCTTAGGACTCTTCCTTAGTGTAGGAACCAGATCTAGGGTTTTAGGACTAGATCTTAAAACTTTTTCAAGATCAGGCAGCAGAAGATTAAAATTAATCAAAATTAATCTAAAATATTCTAGATCTAAGATCTTATTATATGATTATTGAATGGCATTTAAATCAAAAATTAAAAATTAAATAAGAAAGAAAAGATTGATCATATCAACCTAGATCTATACTACACCTAATGCAGCTATAAAATAACAGATCGGATCTATTACCAGAACAAGTTAGATGTTCTAACTTACTGATCCAGGCTGGAGGATGAAGTCATGAGCCACACACACATCCAGCTTCTAGGAGTCATCTACATGAGCCCACAAACACGATCAGAGATTCTGATGTGGGAAATCAGCATAGTATGCTAGCACTATGCTGATCTCTCAACGATGGTCGATCCGATGCTTTCTTCTTTGAAACTTGGATACTCCAAAATATCAGAAGGAAAAGAAGAAGATTTGTGATGCTGAGATACCTCTCAAAAGCTCACAAAAAGAAATGAAAAGATCTGAAATAAAAACCCTAGAAGAAGACCCTCTTCTTCTTCTTTGTTCTTTTTCTAGACACCCTAATTTATGTTTTTAATATCTCCACGACCCAGATGAATTTTTCTCTAATTTTTTTACACCAAAGAGATCTCTCAAATGTCTACAATATATGAAAATTTTATTAATTTTTTTTTAAAATAAAGAGATATGTAGAGTCCAAGATTGGTCAAAAATCTAGATAGGAAAGTCATCAAATGGCAGGTTGTTGGGGCGTCCAACTCTTGGGTGCCCCCACCTTACTTTTCTTCCATGGACTGGTAAGGGAGGGTGCAACAAATGCCAAAGAATGCCACAAGAGAGAGAGAGAGAGAGAATAGGGAGGTGGCAGCATGAAAGGAAGGAAGTCTTTTGGTTGACTAGGATTCTATCTCATAGAATCCTAAAGCAAAACCAACCTCCGCTTTTGACTTGGTCATCAAACAAATTTTCATATGAGAAAAAGGAAGAAAGAAGGGAGGCATGATATTGCTTGGGGCATGGAGATTTTTCATGTAAAAAAGAAGAAAGAAGGGGTGGGGCATGAGGAATTAGGTGGTGCAAGGATAGGAAGTCCTAGTCACACTAGGACTCCTATTTTAACCTGGTCAAACAAGATCTTTTAACCAAATAAAAATAAGAGTAAATCAATCCAATTAAATAAGGTCCTAATCTATTTAAAAATTTAATTAAATTAAATTAAATTTTGATTTAATTTTTTAATTAAATTAGAAAATTGGGTTGACCTGAGTCCTAGTTAGACTAGGACTAATTCTTCTTTGCACTTGGCTTATCCAATAAACAAATTAAATTTTATCCAATCAAGCCCAAACTAAATATAATTAAATTATATTTAATTAGACTTAATCTTAGCCTACTGGCTTAATTAAATTAAACTAATTAGTAATCAAATTGCTAATCGATCCTCCTGCAATACTTGCACTAGGTCAAACATCAACCGTATTGATCGTTTAATCTTAAAACGATTCTAAATCACTGATCAACCATCCGATCGGAATGTGAACTTTAATGTGTGTGACCTCATAGGTCCAAACCTAAGTTGATAGTATAGAAATAAATTTTTATACCAATCAAAGTGACCATCTAGCAATGATATCCAATGGTCGGATAGGTCGAAGGAGTAAAACACCATCCTTAGAACCCATGCGAATATAGTTTCTATATAATTCATCCCTTTGACTATAATACTCGTAGGATACCTCAGAGTTCAACTAGCAACTTTGATCAGGTTATCCATATTGTATTTTAAAATATCAAATCCATCTAATGGATTATTCTGGCCAAAGTTTAGCTATATTGAAATACAGTGATACATTCTTCTCCAACTCTTGAAGTAGTCAATTCCATCTTGATCACACTCCGACTTTGCAAGTACTTGATTGTACCCAGAAGCCTTCCATTACTGAATTAGAAATTCAATTAGTCCAGTACTAAAGCATAATGAGTTGCTTATAAGTTACTGAGATGATCTCAGATCTAAGGGATACTTATACCTATATCCCATCAGAAATATTTTTGATAGCAGAATGCTCTAGAGTTGGTCACGTTCAATGATGATATACCCATACATCTCACATGTATGCCATACTAGTATCTCCATACTCCTTGGTTAAGAGGACAACTAACCTATATGGCATATAGCGACCTATGCTCGATAGATACTATCGTCCTAATTAATAGCCTATCATTTGGTCGTGAACAAATTTAAGGACTAATCGATAAATTCTCTCTTTATCAAAACTAAATAGTCCTAAGAACTTCATCACAATAATGGAGTTCATTAGAAGATGTAAATTTATGATAAAAAAGATGCTAAAAATTTTTTATTAATTAATAAATTAATTACAATATCTCAACCATCAATAGATTGACGATTGGCTTTGGGACATAATTTTCAATACTTAAAATTCTCATCTTTCTCTTCTCTTTTCTTCTTTCTAAATAAATATATAAAAATATATTTATAAAAAAAAAAAATTGAATCACACATTAGGATTGTACTAATACATGCACGGTAGGAGATCGCTATTACCTGATCTAGTTAAACCAAATGTCGAGATTAAATGACTAATTCATATAAAATCAGATAATCAAATGGCTAGAAATCTTGGAGAACCATCTAAATAGATGAAAGAATACTTTATTTCTTCTACTAATAATCCATCGACTTGTATCCATCTATCTGATATCTCTATTAGCCATTATGAAATCAAGTTGACCACAATCCAGATGCTCTTATCCTTCTATGAAAATACCAATGAAGACTCTTACAAGCATCTGGACGAGTTCTTAGAAATCTACTCTACGATAAAAATCTAGAATTTTTTTGATGATGCCCTTAGACTGATCTTATTCTCTTTTTCATTAAAAGATAAAGCCAAGTACTGGCTTAGCATAATAGAATGACCAATCCAAACTTGGGCTGAATTGTAATATGAATTTCTTAAAAAAATTTATCTCATAGGCCAAACCAACATCATGAGGTGAGCTATCACTGGATTTTCTCAACTTCCAAGAGAACAAATTTACGAGTCATGAGAGCGACTTAAAAAACTTCTTAGAAAATGCCCATACCATGGTATATCTAAGTGGCAAATAGTTCAAGCTTTTTATGAGGATTTGGAAGATCAATATAAATAAATGGTAAATGTATCTTGTGGAGGTGCATTCATGAGCAAAAGTGAGGATGAAGCTTATACCTTGTTTGAAACTCTAAGTAAAAATTTGATTAACTATGCTTCATTATCCTCTTATAAAAAACTAATTTTTCATAAAAAATGGGTAGGAATGTATGAGATCAAACATCCAGAACCAAGTTCTAAGACTAACATGAACCTAATAAATAAAGTCGATCCTCTTGCCTAGAAATTAGATCAATTCTTAAACCTAGGTCAATAATCTCCCGTAAAATATACATCACCTTTTAATTATCAGGAGACTTGTTCTATCTGTGCTAGCCTAGCCCATCATGTGAGTGAATATCCCATGGCTGTATAATTTTCATCTTTTATCTAAGAATAAGTCTAAGTTGCTAAAGGCTCTCCAAGTCAGTTAATGATTCTTTTTCAAATTTATATAACATAGATTAGAGGAACCACTCTAATTTTTCTTCGATACCTCAGTAGACTTAGACTCAGATCCAAATTTTACCTATCCAAAATTATCAAAATAGGCTCCAATACCAGAACTATGTCTATAACAAAGATCAGCCTAGTCAGTCTTTTCAGTCACTGCATTATAATCAACCTTCATACCCACCTCAACAGACCAATCTAGCCGACGATAGATTTAATCAACTATAATAATTAATTTTGAGTCAACAATAATTGATTTTGATCCAACAACAATCTATCGCTAGGCTAGAAGCATAAATAGGATAATTAGTTGAGTCTACCATAAGGAGAGAACTAGATCAATAATCAAGCTAATCGATTGCAAATCCTATAAATAACCCACATATTATCCACCAACCATCTGGATTTAGTCATTAATCTATTGTCTCACCTAATAATCCTCAATTAGAGAATACCAAAGTAATTTTTGAGCTTAGAAGTAATAGGATTCTTAAGGATCCATACCAAGATCAAATGAAAGAGGTTAATACTGATGCTAGCCAAAATACAAATATAGAAGAAAAGGTTACTAGTGAGACTAACCATATAGAAGAACCTGAGCCTGAAACTAATACTGATGCTGGTTTTAATTCAAATGAGTTAGATAAAGGGAAGAAGGGAATAGATGAGTTAACCAAGACCTATACACCTAAAGTTCTGTCCCTTCAGCCCTAGAAGTCGGTTCTTCCTTTAAAAACCAAGGGACATGCAATGATGAGTCAATGGAGTTATTTAAGCATGATCATATTAGTTTATCTCTAGAATTAAAGTCGACTTTAGTCACCCTTCTAGTACCTATTGAATCAAATTTATCTCCTAATTCAAAAACTTAAGTTATGAGCATTTTAGAAGAATAAATAAGAAAAATTCATGACAAGCAAAGGTTTAAGATTAGGGTCGCATCCTATCTTCCTGTAATTAGCAATGAATATATCAATAATAGAATCATAAACTATCTTTCTGAGATTGGCAATCCAAAATCATTGAAATTTATCAATCTAGTATTTGATATAAGATTGATAAGCTACCTTGTGTTTGGCTGAAGATAGTAAACTTAATGCTTGTTGGGAGGCAACTTAATATTTAATTTTCTTATATCTAATTTATTTTTTTAGTTCATTTTCTTTTAGGTCATGTTGAATAAAGTTGAAGGAAGAGCTAAATTTTTAAAAAACAATCATGCTGAACCAAAAACATACTGAGTTAGGTACATTCTTTTCTGTTCTTTATTATATTCTTTATTTTTTTCTTCATTAAGGATAATGTCGATTAAGTTAGGAGGGAGAATAATAAAAAATTTTAAAAATTTTAAAGTCTTCAAAGAAGTTAGTATTTAGTATTTAGACATCCGATTATGCTTAAGAATCGAGTTGAATTAAGCATTTTAAAAAAAAATTGATGCATAGGCTAGAGAATTTATGAGATATTGAGGGATTAAGTATTAAAAAAATCTAATAAAAAGTTAAGTATAGAATATAAATAATTTTTTTTAAATATTTTTTATATTTTCTACTAGCATCAAAGAGGAGTCTACTTTTTATGGACTTGTGTAGGATAACTATACATTTCTTCATAAAAAATTTTAAAAATAAAATAGTTTTTAAGTACTTCTCACTGAGTAATCGGGCTACTTTGCCTAAGCACACATTGAGTTTCGTATCAAAAGATGAGAAGGATAAAGAAGCTCATTGTAAAGCTAGTCTTAACTTGTAGCCTACTTGATTCGAGCTAAGAAGCCTGAGGGATATTTTATATCTAGTGTCTTAAAGTCAACTGATTTGGAAGTCATTGGCCTAAGACTCGCTGCATGGATCAAATAGAAAACTTAAGAGATTAAGACACCAAATAGTGGTACAATATTTTTTAAAAATATATTAATTTTTTATCAAGTAATCGGATCCTATTGCCTAAGTAAGCAATGATATTTACATCAAAAGTGGGCAATATGAATAAAAATTCAATAAATGAAGGACGAAAGTAGTAATACACTTATCCATATGAAAGTTTAGATGATTTAGAGATAAAGGTAGGGACATTTTAAAAAAATTTTAAAAAGTTGAATATTTTTTACTTAATTTTTATATTGATAAATACTAATACTCCGATGATATACCTCACTTATGCTCTACTGAATATCAATGGCCATTTTAAAAATTACTTGATAAAATTTGAAACTCTAAAGAAAAAAAGATATCTAAAACTAAATTCTTTCTTTACTCAAGGATGAGCAAAGCTTAAGTTGAAGGGTGTAATAATTATCATAAATTTACCAATAAAATTATTAATATATAAATTAATTTATCTTTATTTTTAAAATTTAATATTTTATTTATCTATTTTAGATAATATCATATAAATAGAAAGAGCTCATTTTTATGGTTCAAATGAAATAAATTTGAAGCAAATCGGAGTTAAAATGGATCCTGTATGAAGATTCAAAGAAAATAAAATAAAATAAAATAAAAGAGAAATATATATATATATAAAGGAAAACCAGTATGCGGCCTACAAACCAGCTCGATTCGTAGCTCACAAACTAGCCTAGTCTGCAACATAGCCCATTGGCCCAGCCCACGTGCGAAACCAGGCCTGCTCGCCCACAACCTGCTTCTCTCCGATAGCTGACATCACCATGACGTCAAAATCTACGCTGTCCACCACGGACTGATTTCCAGCATGGAAGGCATGAACCCTTAAAGGGTCTATAGAAATGTTCACATGGCTCACAGGGGCATTTTGGTCAATTTAGCTTGCGTGTTGCATGCAGATTCGCTGGAGTCCATGATGCGGCAGGTTCATATGGTCCACAACATAGCAAAGGTGCCATCTGGTGGCTGTGCTCGCTGTCGGTCAAGATCGGACAATTGTGGCATTTTTAAATTTTGATTTGGATTCACCCAACCCCTTGCATGCCATCTGACGGTTCTAGATGCCCCAGATCTTGATCCAATGGTCAGATCTTCCTCAGATCATGATTGGATGGCAAACGAAAGCCTTTAATCTGATTCACACATCCTGAGCATGATTCAAGGGTCCAGATTAACCTGATTGACTTGATCCAATGGCTAAAAATATTTCGAGCGGATTTGAGCTATTATATGCTATTTTTTGGTAATTTTTGGACCCCTAGATTCCCATCTGACGATTGGAAGATTCAGAACTTCACAGAAAGTGATCCAACAGTATTTTAAACTAATTTTCCTTGGGATTTCTTTGTATATGCCAATCAGCACTCTACCTTAGTCCCACTTTACCTAACAGGAAAGGATTCTAGGCCTCCAGCACCTATTTAAAGGGTATCAGGTCTCCAAAGCTCAGTGTCTTTAGTTAAGGAAAGATGATGGTATAGGATAGAGCTAGCTTTGAGTTCATGGTTGCTTCAAGGCAGACAATGCCGAGAGGAAGAGCCGATCTCCTACACCATCTCAATGCCAATACCGATCCGAGATCAAAATCACCCATTCTATTTTTATTTTTTTTCTATCTTTTAATTTATGTATTTAAATTTTGAATTGAATTTTAAGTAATCCAAAATTTACTTTTCTACTCATTAAATTTTATGCTTTTTATTTTTATTATAAATTTATTTTTATTATAAGTAGATGCTAAGATCTAGGTAATAAATCTCAGTACCAAAATTTATTTTTATATAATTTAAAATTTTATTATTTATTTTATTATAATTTTAAATTTTATTTTTGGCTTTAATTTTTTTTAAAATTTTTTTCTTTTTTTATAAAATCAAAGATTTCAAAATTAAAATACTGTCTTTCTTATGGATTTGATCCAACTCGCTACTATTTATATGTTTTTAATTATTTTAAGAAGTCAAAATTAAGCTTATAAATATGGTATCGTAACAACAACATCGTGCTCTTATCAAGCATCAAAAGTAATAATACATCTTTCTCTTTTAGGCCCTTCAAGACCTATCCTTAGTGGGCCCATTTTCTAAACTGGGGCTTCTCCTGGTTCAAGATTTGAGAAAGCCTCCAAAAATAGATGGTTTGACTGTTCCTGTTCTCTCAAAAAGCTAAGTCTAAAAAAAAGTAATCAATTATTATGTGACTTGATTAAAAATTATGTATAAAAATTTAAGATGATAATCCATATGAAATAAATGAATAAAGGAATAAGTTAATATCTTTCTTATCATCAAAATAGTATAACACAACCATTAATTTAACCGGTGCTCTATTTCATACCTCTTCCTTCTTTTTATCTTTTCTGTAGCCCCCAAAATGAAATGCATCAACTGCTCGTGGACTGCTCTAACCCATGCAAAGTAGCCAATCTCTCCCAACAGGTCAACAGTGGAGAAGATCCATGGTGCAATGCTAAGATTCGATAAAAAAATAAAAATATATCTAGAAGGTATATAACAAGCAACTGCATCATAGATCGGATGGCACTGAAAGATGAATTAGATAATAATATCTTGATTCTATCTTCCAATGCATCCCTCCTAACTATCCTCTTTGCAAAATATGTGGTCTTAAGCAAACTTTAGAGAGCCTTATTCATATCAATAACTACCCCATTTAGGGGTAGCCCCAAAATAAGGGCAACATCCTTAGCACAAAAGATCAATGTTTGCACTCCCAAATGGAATCCTCTCTTGCTCTCATTCTAGCAATGAAAGAGTTGGTCTACAACCATCCACTCCTGTATGATAACTGGGATGTCGAGCATATAGTAGAAGGGTGTCCGCTATATCAATATAATATGGGCATCCGTTAATTGCTCCTGAATATCCCTAATGAAGTCCACATATCTTCTTAGATAGTATCGACAGTTGATCAATCAGGGAAGAGCTCTTTTTTGTTTCTTCAAAACTCTATAGATCTTCTTCCGGCTCTTGGAAGACTTTGCACGAGCCATCTACAAAAAATAATAAAGTTGAATTATAAATTATTTACATCTTAATAAAGAAATAAAATATAAATAATATATTAATGAATTAAGCAACTTACTATAATGAATTAAGCCATAATTATTAACATGTCCACTTAGTAAATCAAGCCTTTAATTTCATTAAAAATAGTGAGAAATATATTTAGATTAATATGAGTGAAGAAAATCATTTTTTAAACACAATCCACTATAGGATTAAGAGAGAAAAATAAGAAACAATCCTATATCAATATCTATCAACTTGTGTCTTGTATACTGCAGTGACTAGTAGATGCTGATATGCAACATCATGGTTAGCAGCATGAACCCCCGTATATATATACATCAAGCAAAGAACTGGATATTTAAGAATAAACATCCCATCTCTTGCATGGTTGTCATTCATAAACCCATGGCACTTTTGCTATTATCATGATCCATGCCAATATGTAACAATTCATGAGTTGCTTCTCTTTGAATTCTCTTTGTTAAATCACTCTACTACCACTATCATCATCTTGCAATTTTATGCATGTGTCAAATTAATATAGTAGGCAATGGAATCAAAGAAAAAATAAATAAACAACTTTAACAAAATCAAGACACAAATATAGGTATAAGAAAGAAACTCCATATCAAAAAAAAAACAGTCAATATGATTTTCTAAATGGATATATCATCTTTACATGTTGACTCCTGCATAAACTTTTTTTTATAAAAATCTCGTGTTCCTTGTATAAACATATATAGACATATATGTGTACTATCATTATATATTTATGTTGTATTATCATAGATTTACATATTTATATTGTATTATCATAAATTTAAATAACTATATATAAATATGTTTACATATATTGATATATATTCACATAGGGATACATATGTTTGTATAAAAAGGATAAAATTTTTCCAATGAGTTGGTCATTCTAGCTGAACAAAGCAATCCAATAATTACTGTTGTGACTTGTGAAGCTTAAAATTTTTTCAGAGATTGTATCAAGATTTAATGGAGTTGTCATAGAATTACTCATTTAGGATATTTTTATTTTCTTTGAATTGTAGGAGCGCTCAAATTTTATCAATAATGTACGATTTTTATATACGATTTTTGCCTGATTCTACTAAGTTCATCAGTATCAGCTCAGATAAAAAGGAATAATATACGATGGTAAGATAGGAGAAAAAAAAAGCCCGAACATAATCTATAGACATCAAGAACTTAAGCTAAAAAAAAAAATGCCTTCCATTATCAAAAAAAAAAAATCTATCTTTGCCCAGGCGATGGTAGGGGGCAGCGACGGTTGGGAGCGGTGGAGCCGGATGGCAGCATCGGTTGGGGGTGGCGATGGGTGGAGGCAGTGGGTGGGTTTGGGAGGGTGCGGCAGCGAGTAGTGGCGGTGCCGATACGGAGCGACAGCGGGTGGCGGCGATGATAGTTGCGGGCGGCAGCGGCGGCGAGTGGTGTCGACGATGGTTGGGGCAGTGCCGGATGTGGCAGCGATGGTTGGGGGTGGTGGAGCCTAGTGGCGGCGTCAGTTTGGGGTGGGGGTGGGGTTGGAGAAGAGCCGGCAGGAGGGGAGAGAGGGAGGTATGCAGAGGGAGGGGGGGGAGAGAGGAACAGTCGGTGTTTGGGTAGGCTAGGGTCTTCAATGGGAGAGAGGAGAAGAAGGTTGGGGGTGGTGTAGGCTGGTGGCGGCGTCGGTTGGAGGTGACAACGGGTGGAGGCTCCGGGTGGGGGTTGGGGAAGAGCCGGCTGGAGGAGGAGAGAGAGAGAGAGGAGGTATGCAGGAGGGGGGAGAGAGAGAGAGGAGAACAGTAGGAGGGCATTGGAGAGGAGAACCACTGGCAGTGGAGAGGAGAATAGGCGGCGGTGGGTGGGGGTTTGGGTTTTCTTTTGCAAGAAAGAGAGATGGGAGCAGAGGAAAGGAGGAGAGAGAGGAGCTCAAGAGATGCGTGACCCACCGCCGCATATCTTCAATGCATATTTTTTCTTTCATTTTTAAACATGCCAAATCAGCTAACAGCAATCCAAACGCCTTCGTTAGGTTTTAGAAAGAATTTTGACATACACGCCGATCTAATGGATAGGAATTCAATCGAATCAATGGTGAAATACGGTCGACTGGTCAAGTGGGGAGGAGCCTCTCTCTCTCTCTATATATATATATATAACTATGTTTTGTAAGACAAGGCAACGCGACGGATTTTCTTACTTCCTATTTCATAATCATTGAAGGTGCCAAAGCTTGATTTAATGCCTTTTCGAAGTTTAATCGTCCACTAGTCAGACTAATCATCATCAATTGAACTGCAGCTTTGTTGCACGCAGGCGTAACCCAAACCAGAAGTACCTGATAAAACAAATCGGTATATAAAAAAAAAAATCGAGCTGCATTTTTTCAAGAAGAACTATCAACTTCAATGCAGAAAATTTATAATAACCAAGATGAATAATTTTATTTTTTTAATTCAAGAAAGCTCTATCGAAGAAAACTCCTACTTATTAAGTAAAAACTTTAGATAAAAACTTGATTTGCATATTCTATGGTCCAAATCTAATCTCATGGAACTCTAGGAAGCAACAAACCACATCCTGATCTAGCGTCAAAGCTGAATATCGAGCTCTAACTACAGGTATAGCCAAAATTGAATGATTATTAGTTTTCCTTCTTGATACTAATCAAGTGCTTCACACTCCATCCTTAATTCGATGTAACGATATTAGTGTGGCTTACCTTGCTTCCCACGGAGTGAGCTCCATTCTAATTTAATTCTCTGCCAGGGTACACGATTTGCCAAAAGCATTTTCCCCACAAATCCATTTCTCTATTCAATGGCATCATTGAAATCATTACCAAGATTCTTGCTGGCAGGCTCAAGTCTTTTGATGGATGTTCTGGTGGATCTTAATGGGCTTTCGTTGAAGGGTACTAAATTTATGTCATTGAATGGGTCTAGGAAAAGGATACTGTGTTGTGCGGAGAAGATTTCGACCTAAAAGATTGATGCTGGCTGGAAACGCCCTACCTCCTAGCAACATGATTCCAGTCCATACTATATTAGATTCCATGGCCGGAGAGTCTTAATGAATGAAATAGGTCAAATATCACCAAAGTTCATCAAAACATCATGGGTGCATCAGAAATTGTGTTGTACTCGGACCGAAGGCTAAGTACAAACTTATCATCGTTACTAGATCCCTGGTTGACCTCCAAATGTTTCCTAATCCATCTTTTACATTTGGTGAAACTTTTCTGTTGTTCACACAAAGCACGAAGAAAGTTTCCATTTAGTCCCTCTTCCTCTTCCTAATCCCTTGTCTTCCTTGTATTCCTCTCTGAATCTAAAGAGGATAATGCATCATGTGGAAAGCAAACAATTCATATTGAACTTTAATCAACCAAATATCCTCAACTAGTTAATATGTTCTTGGTACAAATTTCTAGATAGAGCTTCCCGCTTAAGGAATATAATTCTTCTAAACTCTTCCATCGTTCAAGAGAAAACATCTATAATGAAATTCATTGCTAGCTCATGTGTATGGTAAAAATCTAAATGTTTGTATAATTTTTTTTGAGAAGAATCATGTCAAAATATTTTTGAAGGAAACTATGTATTTTAAACAACTTTTTTTTACTCTCAAATCTGATTGTTTCATACACACATACAAGACTCCAGATACATCTGAACTCATTTATAGATGAATTTTATATTATCTAAAACTCTTCGTTTAACATAATTTTGAATGACTTGACACATACACCAACAACTCTTCCTTTGACATAACTTTAACTTAACACATATATCAATAAGATAATAAAGAGTTAAATAACTCAACATAAACTCCAGAAACACAAATTCCAAATAACTATTAATCTACCAGCACATTAATCTCAACATGCTCCCCCTTAATGTGCGGGCCTTGAACTCCTAAAGCTTCCCTTAATTTCTGAAACTTGTCCCTTGGTAATGCCTTGGTAAAAATATCAGCAAGTTGCTCCTCGGACCTGCAAAGCTTCAGCTCCACATATCCTTCTTCAATTGCTTCACAAATAAAATGATGCTTAATGTCGATGTGCTTTGTTCAGTTATGATAAATTGGATTCTTTGCTATTGCAATAAATTGGATTCTTTGCTATTGCAATGGCTGACTTGTTGTCACAAAAAATTATTGTAGCTTCTTCTTATTTCTCCCCAAGGTCTTCAATGATTCTCCTTAGCTAAATAGCTTGTTGAGTTGCCAAACTAGCTGAAATATATTCAGCTTCAATAGAAGATTGAGCTACTGTTTATTACTTCTTTGAACATTATGCAAATACGCTTGAACCAAGAAAGAAAGCATAGCCTGAAATGCTTCTCATATCATCAACACATCCACCCCAATCACCATCACAAAAACCAATCAACTTCATTCCAGAACTTCTTTCAAATATGATCCAAAAATCGATCGTGCCTTGGATGTACCTCAGCACCCTCTTTGCTGCTCCTAAGTGAAAATGACTTGGAGAATGCATAAACCTTGAAAGAACACTTGTAGCATGCATAATATCGGCTCTAGTAGTAGTCAAATAAAGAAAAATACCCACCAAACTTCTAGAGAAAGTCCATCCAACTTATTTCTTCCATCATCCTTCATAAGCTTCTCATTCACAACCAAAGTAGTGTCAACCGCCTTACATCCAAGCATTCTAAATTTTTTCAATATATTTTCAGCATACTTATTTTGACAAATAAACACATCAGCATCATCCTGATAAATTTCAATGCCAAAAAAATAATGTAACAGCCCCATATCATTCATCTCATACCTCCTCATCATTTCACCCTTTGTTGGGAGATATCAAACCGCCACCCAACTAGCCAACCTATCCATCGGTCAGCAACCGACTAACCATCAAACGATGATCATCGTCTACTGATTGATGATCAACGATAAAGAGAGCTGACTGATCGATGAAAAGTCTTCCAACTGACCGACCAATGATTGGCCAATCTTCAAATAAGCTGGCTGATCGAGAAACTGACCGACCGAAGATCGGTCAGCCCCAGATATGTCGACTGAACGATAATCGATCGATCCTAGATTAATCGATCGATCATCGGGTATTCTAGAATAACTCGTCCGACTTCTGATCGGTCCTATAAAACTGCCCCCAAGAAGAGAGCGGGCAACAATGATTAGTGGATGGTTCTAACCATCTCTCCATGATTGCATTACGCCAAAAAAAGAGAGACCCACGTACAAGCGGTTATCACTCCGACACCTATAAAAGGAGGTAAACTAGCTAGTTTAAAAAAAAAAAAAAAAAAAGATGCTCTTGAGAGCAAAATTTAATTCTTCTTTGCTCATTCCTATTCTACCAATCTATCTCTCTAACTTAAGTATTAGAGGATCTCCATTGGAGCCAACTTCAATTAATGCGAACTTCTTTCTTGTATGATTTTCGTCATGCGTTCGCAGGTGCAGGTGGATTGGCCACAACAGATTAGCACGTCAGAAAGAGAGGGATATCAAAGATCGAAAGCAACTGATAAATTTCTGTCACATGTCGTGATGGCAAAAATGTGCGCTTGCAACTCGCTCAGCTCCATCAATCAGTTATCCCGATGAGAAGCACTCCCTCCTCCACCACCGTTAGTGGTGGAATCGAGTTCTTTACGTTCGACAGTCACGACGGATACACAAGCCCAGCAATTAGCTGCATTAATGAAGCAAGTTTGGATGTTGACGGAAGCTGTACACAACCTCCAACAACAGCCACACGTGGCGGCTGAAGGACCAATAATGTAGGTGGTGCCATCCAGACACAACCACCGCATATCAAGGTGCTCCACTTCTCCTTCACCAGAGTGACCATCTCGACATTCTCGTCGAACAGAAACTCCATCCTCCCACCATTCATGAGGGACTACCCGACGATCTCAATGCTTCATTTTCCCGACTTCTCGTTGGAGTCAGCATAAAGGGAAGGCCCCTCAGGGTTCAACCACTTCCTTCTCTACTAGTTCTTCAAGAGGATCAACCCCAGAGATACCTCACCAGCATCGGTTCAATACCTACGAGCAAAAGCTTAAAAAAATTGACCGACGACTAGCCTAGATCCAGGAGGACACGAAAGGAGGGTCCTCTGATGGACTTCACATCTAGACAGCTCCTTCTTTCTCCTCGTGCATCCTGAACGAACCAATTTCATCATGATTCAAGATGCCATAAGTGGAGCCATATGACGGCTCCACCAACCCAATCAATCATCTTCAGGGCTATAAGGCTTTGATGATGATCTAGGGGGCGAGTGACGCCCTCATGTGCATCAGCTTTTCGGCCACCCTTCGAAAAGCTATTCAAGCCTGGTATTTCGAACTTCGACCAGAGAGTGTTGATTCTTTTGAGCAGCTTGAAGACTCCTTCATGGCTCACTTCAGCACTAGTAGGAGGATGCCGCGAACCTCCGACATCCTCTTCTGGATCAAGCAAGGAGAGGGAGAAATCCTTCGGGCCTTCACGACGCACTTTAATGCTGCCATACTCAAGGTCTGAAATCTTAACGAAGATGTGGCCATTTTGGCCATGAAGCAAGATGTACGGGATTCCCAGTTTATCCATTCACTGGACAAGAACTACCCCCAGACCTATGAAAAACTTTTGGAGCATGCGAATAAGTACATTCGTACAGAAGAAGATGCTTCTGGCTGGTGCCAATCAAATGAAAAGGGTTAGAAGAAAAAGAAACAGTAGAAGATCGGCATTTTTGCTAGACCAAACCAGCCTACACCAAATAGAAAAATGGTCTTCTTCCAACTGAACCCATACAGACTAATATAAAAAGTCGATACGACATCTATACTCCCCTCACCACTTCGCATGCCCAAATCTTGATGGAGATTGAAGGAAAAAATTACCTTCGCCGACCCCCACCAATGAAGAATCAAGGAAAGGATAAGAGAAAGTATTGCCAATTTCATTGCAACTATGGCCACAATACCAAACAGTGCTTCCAGTTAAAAGATGAGATCAAGACCCTCATTCGATGGAAATTTCTAGCCAAATATCGACTTGATCGTCCAACTCAGTCTCATGTCGATCAACCCTCTGCTCTGGACGAAGTTCATCAAAACCAACCAACGATTGGAGTGATCAACATAATCTTCGGGCGGCCAAGAATTGAAGGGGCAACATCCGAAGAGGGATCGACCAAGAAGTGATGATCCGATGAATCTATTTTCTTTTTGGATGATAATGTCAAGGGGATTCAAATTCTCCATGATGATGCTATCGTCATCTCAACAATGATAGCCAATTACAATGTAAAAAAAAATTTCTTGATAATGAAAGTTTGACTAATATTTTATTTTATTCTGCATTCTTCTGAATGAAAATTTCAACAGAATGCCTCCGAAAAGTTTCTATCCCTTTGGTTGGATTTACGGAAAATGCCATCAATGTTGAAAGAGAGATAGATCTTCCATTGACTACGTGGATAGAACCTTGGCAAAGCACCATCGTCTTGACTTTCATGATTATTAGAGTCCCGTCGGTATATAACGCCATACTCAAAAGGTCGGGGCTCAATGCTCTTAAGGCGATAGTATCAACATATCATTTGTTAGTCCAATTTCTGACTAAGGCCAAAGTTAGAAAAATGTGAGGCAACCAACAAATTGCTCGATGATGCCTTGCAATCACTACAAAGGAAAATAAATCAGAAGATTCTTCATCACTGGAAAGTCTTAATCAGCAGGAAGATGAAAATCAGGATGAGCTGGCTGAATGGTTGGTCTCCATCCCATTGCTGGAAGATGATCCAACCAAAACTATTCAAATTAGATCACACCTTCAGGTGATGGAGCATGAACAACTAGTTCAATTGCCAAGAGCTAATGTTGATATATTCGCTTGGTCGATGATCGATATGCCTGGCATACCTCCGAAAGTAATCATTCACCAACTAAATATCAATCCAAGCATCAAGCCAGTGAGACAGAAGAAGTGACCATTTGCTCCTGAGCAATAGAAGATAATCGATGAAGAAGTCGACAAGCTCCTCATGGCAGGCTTCATCAGGGAGGCCCATTATCCTAATTGGCTTGCAAACTTTGTCATGATAAGAAAAGCCAACAAGAAATGGTGAATCTATATTGATTATACCAACCTGAATGAAGCATGCCCAAAAGATAGTTTTTCTCTCCTGAAGATAGATCAACTTATCAATGCGACTTTGGGACACCGACTTCTAAGCTTTATGGATGCTTTTGCAAGCTACAACCAGATCCAGATGGCACCCAAGGATGAAGAACATACTGCCTTTATCACTGACAAAGAGATTTATTATTATAAAGTCATGCCATTCGGACTCAAAAATATGGGAGCGACCTATCAACGGTTGGTGAACAAGATCTTCAAGCCATAAATTAGACGAAATAGGAAAGTATATGTCGACGATATGCTAGTAAAAAGCATGCAAAGTCAAGATCATGTTTGGAACTTAGAAAAGGCATTTGACACACTACGACGACACCGGATGAAGCTTAATACAACTAAATGTGCCTTCGAAGTAATGGTCGGAAAGTTTTTTGATTTTCTTATTTCACATCGAGGAATCAAGATAAATCCCAAAAAAATAAAAGCAATTATCGATATAAAGCATCCAACCTCGAAGAAAGAGGCACAATAGCTCAATGGAAGAATCGCCGCCCTCAACTGGTTCATCTCCAAGTCCGTCGAAAGGTGTCTACCATTCTTCAAAACTCTATGATAGACCAAAGACTTCTTATGGACTGACGAATGTCGGTGATCCTTCGAAGAGCTAAAGAAATACCTGATGACTCCATTGCTCATAAAATCGATGGAAGGAGGACCTCTATATTTATACTTGGCCACATCGGACGAAGCTATTAGTTTAGTTTTGGTCAAAAAAGATAAGAGTCGAGTACAACACCCTATTTACTATGGAAGTAAGATGCTTCATAATGCCGAAACTCGATATTCAAAGATAAAGAAAATGATTTATGCCTTAATTATTTCAACACAATGGCTTCGGCCCTACTTCCAAGCCCATATAGTTTATGTCTTAACCGACCAACCTCTGAAGTCAATCCTGCATCGACCAGATAGCTCAGGTAGGATGGCAAAATGGGCAATAAAGCTTAGTGAATTGATATCTAATATCACCCTCGCCCATCGATGAAAGCCCAAGTTCTAGCCGATCTCATTGCCGAATGTACCATCTTGGATATCAAGTCCGAGCAAGGAAAAACAACATATAAATTGATAGAAAACATTCCTAAAATCGATCATAAGTCGGCTTGGGTGTTACACATCGATGGGGCGTCGAATGCTCTCGGGAGTGGCGTAGGGCTCATCTTGGCAAATGCTGATGGAATAGTTGCCGAGTATGCCCTCTGATTTAACTTTAAGACTTCGAACAATCAAATCGAGTATGAAGCTCTTCTAGCCAGCTTGAAAATCGTCAGGGAGCTCAGTGTCGGAGAACTAAAAATATTTACCGACTCTCAACTTATTATAGGATAAGTTAAAAGTGACTTTGAAGCTTGCGATCCGACAATGCAAAAGTATTTGGAAAAGGTCAAAGATCAAGCTTCTACTTTCAAATACTTCAACATCACGCACATCCCTAAAGTAGAGAATGCTTGGACCGACGCACTCTTCTGACTCACTGTCACCATGCCTAATGAACTTGGCCGAACTTACATCGAATATCTCCATGTGCCAAGTATCGAAAGGATGGAAGAAGTATTGCAAATCGATGATGAGCCAAGTTGGATGGATCCAATTATTAGGTACCTGACCAAAGAAATCCTACCCAACGATCCATCTGAAGCAAAGCATTTAAGGTCGATGGCCTCGCAATATGTCATGATAGACGAACGACTCTACAAGCGATCTTTCTTTCTTCTGCTTTTAAAGTGCCTAAGACCTACTGATGCTGATTATGCACTCTGAAAAGTCCATGAGGGGATCTGTAGGAACCACTTGGGGGGCAAGTCCCTCACCTACAAGATCCTCCAGCAAGGATATTATTGGCCAACAATGCAGAAGGATGCAGCCAAGTTCATTCGAAGATGCGAGCCATGCCAAAGATACACCAATATCCAATGGCAGCCGGTGACACAAGTGACATCAATCATAGCAACGTGGCCGTTTGCACAGTGGAAAATCAATATACTTGGTCTTTTTCCCCCGACATCCGGGCAAAGAAAATTTTTGATCATCGCCATCAATTACTTCACAAAATGGGTGGAAGCTAAACCTTTAGCATAAATTACAGAAAGTAAAATGAAGGATTTCATTCAAAAATCTATCATCTATAGATTCAGACTTTCGCATATAATCATAATCGATAATGGCCGATAATTTGACAATTAGAGTTTCAAAGACTTCTGCATGACGTACCATATCACACACAAGCTAGCGTCCGTCAGTCATCCACAATCGAATGGAGAAGCGAAAGTTATGAATCGAACGATCCTCCATAGTTTGAAAATCTAGCTTAACGAGGCCAAAGGTGTCTGGGTGGAAGAGCTACCTTCGATACTATGGGCTTACTGAGCCACTCCAAAATTTTCGACGGACGAGTCTTCCTTTAACCTATCTTACAGGATGGAGACAGTGATACCCATTGAAGTGGGCTACCATCAATGAGAATGAAAAAGTATGATGAATCAAGTAATTTAGATTGCTGAAGGGCTGACCTAAGCCGGTTACCTAAAGTTCGACAATAAGTACAACTTAGAATAGCTGCTTACTAATAACAAGTTGCAAGATACTATAATAAAAAGGTTAAACCAAAAGAGATCCATCCGGAAGACTTGGTCTTATGGAAGGTCGAAGTATCCAAACCATAAAATCAAGAAAAGCTCTCTCCAAACTGAGAAAGATCTTACCGAGTGATAGAAACCCTTTGACCTGAAGCATATCGACTCGAAACGATCGATGGAGTTGAAGTCCCCCGAACGTGAAATACTGACAACCTTAAAGTGTACTATCAATGAAACTAGCCCATGTACTTTAGACAAATGCAAAAGATAATATTTTGTGAAGTTTTTTACAAAGATGTCTCCTCCATACATGACAATCGATTAACCAACGTATTAGTTGGTCGAAAATCAGACAAATTGATCAATGGAAGAGAATCCGATCGATTTACTATCGATTAAGTATTCTAATCGACAAACTGTTGGCATGTTTTGCTTAGCGGAATCCAACAATCGATGAATGAAGGATGATCGATAATCGACATTTCAACCATCTTTGGTCGGGTACTCCAAATCATCGATGTGATCGATTTTCTACAATAAAACCGTCAACTGGTCGACTAGCAGATGATGCATAACCTCCTTATAAGTGATGAAGGAAGAAAAGCATCGAACTTTGATTACGGACTAGTTGGTTTGTCCTGGCTAGTGACGAACACAACCTTCATAGATTTGGCCATGGCCGAATCAAAGGATGTTTGGCTTGCACCCGATCGTCATATAATTTTAAAAATCAATTAAGTGTTAAATAGTAAAACATTGACTAAAGATCGGTTAGAAACCAACCCAGGGTTGGCTTGTCTCTGACCTAGAAATGCCTTAACAAATGACTAAGTATTAGCAAAAATTCCGATTTAAAGTCAATTTGAAAGCTAGCCAAAAGTTAGTTAAATGAAACCGACCGACAGATGGACAATAACCAATCAACTAAAATATTTGCAGTCATGATGTAAAGCAAAGTCACACAACAGGAAATAAGTGGAAGTAAAATTTTTCATTATCGAAGAAGTTTACAAGTGGACCTTTGGAACATACAAAATTCAAAGTACAAGTTTCAAAAGATAGATAACAGTACAAAATCTATTCAACAACCGACTGCTCCAAGGGTTTATCAGGAATGACTTCAGCTTCGATCGGCGGTGTAGCATCCATCGACGGAATGACTTCGATCGGAGCAGCTCCCTCGTTCTCCGATGGGACTTCAACAGCCAACTTGGAAGCCAAACCCATCGATGCAGAGGGACCTGATGTATCTCTGCAGGAATAGCTGGCTCAGTTGAAGCAAGAATGGTGATGGGAGCACCATCATCCATCGAGTCCGTAGGGGATCCATCGCCTCCTCCCTCTTCCTCTTCTTCAGCACCAGCGATGATGATGCTACTGAGGTCAAGGTCTGGAAAGAGCTGATGGACGGCATCCCAACCATCGCCAAAGTCGATCCAATAAGAAGCTTCACTTTCCTACAGGATCAGGGTCTTTAGGTTGGACGAGACCTTGAATTCCTTAATGCCCAACTCTTTCACCTGACTGAGATCCTCCTGCAAAGCCTGAATCTCCGTCTTGGCTGAAGATGCCTCCCCTTTAGCAGACTACCATTTTCGACGACAATCCTCCACCTCCCTGGCCTAATTGTCATGGTCCTTCTTCATCTTGGTCATCGTGTGCTTTTTTTCTTAGCGTGACTTCTCTGAGCCTTCACCTCCACCTGTGCCAACTTAAGGTCAGATTGAACTGACCCAAGTTTGGCTCTTATCGACCCAAGTTCGGCTCTAAGGTGGGAGACTTCATCGGACAGCCTCTCCTCTCGAGCGGTAGCACCCTTCTCCTGCTCCTCCAACTGATAGATTGCTATATTGCATTCAGCGTTTGTAGCTGACATAGAGTCAGAGCATGCATGCCGAAGATCAGCCATCTTATAATAAGTCAACTCAAGCTCAGCATATCATGAGCCCACTGTTCACAAAAATAAGTCAAGTTAGTCAAAAAAAAAAAAAGAGGGCAAAAGGGAGGAGAAAAGGTAGTGAAAAGTTATTGGCTTACCCCAATCAAAGTCAGGTAAAATGATCCAAATATTTTGTTCAAGGTCCGATGCCTCCTCAACTCTCAATCAGTTGGGAGAAGAATGGCGTAGACCAAGTTTCTTGCCAACTGAGAGACGGAAAAAGCTGACCCACCCTCCAGAACCTGAATGTCAAGATGCTTGAAATCCATGTACCCACGATTAGAAGCATCACTCCTAGCTGGTGCAGATGAAGCTGGCACCTTTCCTTTCCTTCCAGTCGATAATTGTTCAGGAGGTGCTGACATCCAATCGGATGTGGATGGGGATAGTGAACGCCCCCCACGAGCTAGGGTTGATCAAGGGCGGGCACGAAAATAGTTGGTTGAGCTACTGATGATGGAGCGACAGTCGGAGCATCAACGATGATAACAACTTCCTCTGATCGAGTGACGGTTGAAGGAGCTTCAGAAGACATTATCGTAGCTGAAGCACGAAGGGTGACAATGGGAGCACCAACAACCCCAGAAGGTGCCATCGATGGAGCATCAGTAGAAGCAGGGTTAGCTGAAGGATCAGCGGCTCAACTTTTCTTCGGCGCATGCGATGAACCGGCACCGAGTGCCACCCTCTTCCGAGTGGCAAACTGGTGGACTTCATTCGCAGAAATTCAAAGAGGAGGGTGCATCCCTACAAAATCAAATGACAAGATCAGGTTAATATCAAAAATTGATTGATTAAAAAAAAAGACAAAATTACAAACACTACATATATCTACGAACGGTGCCGGACCAAGTTTGGCTTCATACAAAGCCAGCTCGATGTTCAATTATTTTTATGGGGGAACCTCCATATCTTGCAGTTTAAAAAAGTCCTTCCGATCAGTCGGATCTGCCCGACTATTCTCATTCGAAAGAATGTTCGGTTCTCCCCACACCGATGAAAAATCCTAAGAAATAGGAAGAGAAACAAAAAAGAATTGAGTCTTCCAGTTATGGATAGATGATGGAAGATCAGTAATAAAAGAAAGCCCCCTCCTTAGGGTAAAATACTATCATCCATCGACTTTTAGATGGGGTCAAAGAGCAAAAAAAGATCTGAACAAAGAAAGTTGGAGGCTCATCAGAATTAACCAACACAATAAAGCGAAGGTGATCAAAAGTTGAATGGAGTTCGGTGCTAACTGGGCCGGACACACCCGACAACAATCAAAAACATTTCAGAGAAACTCCAATAAAGAGAACCTAAGGCCCGACCTAAAATTTTCTAAGTAAAAAGTGATAAAACCCGATCGAGGTGAAATCACCCGACCACCGGGACCAGGAGCTAGCAGCTGAAAGTCCTCCAGGATCTGATATTGGCCCTGAAGTTGCTCCACAACTGATGCTATCAGCGTAGAAGCTTTGGCTACTGGGCCTAGTGATGTGTTGCTATGGATACTAGCCATGTACACAACTTAACAAAATAAAATAAAAAGGAAGAAACAAAAATGTCAGAAAGGAGGTTCAAACTTCAAACCTGAGGGCTAAAGAATGACAGGACAAGAAAAGTTTTCAAAAGCTACTATTGTTGAAAGCGATGGAAGAAAAATCTTTGGGGAGAGGGGGACCAATATATATAGGATCCACTGACGGTCGAGATGTACTGAAGCCTTTCCAGATACTGATACGTGTTGGCCAGAGAATGGCTAATCATCAAATCCCTTGGGCTTCATGATCGTGCATCCATTAATGGCGACTGTTGCAATCCTCGAAGCATTGAACAACAAATATATTGAAGATCATGGAGATCATAAATGATAGATGGTGGAATGAAATTCAAGGCAATGCTACGTGTTAACCTCCTGCATTCGGTGCATCAAGATAAAATATCAAATCATCGCACCGAACTTGGGCGAGGGGGGCAACTATTGGCAGATATCGAACTGTCGCCCAACTCGCCAACCTGTCCATCGGTCAGCAATTGACTAACCATCGAACGACGATCATCATCTATCAATTGATGATCGATGACAAAAAGAGCTGGCTGACTGACGGAAAGTCTTCCAACCAACCAACCAATGATCGGCCAATCTCCAAATAAGCTGACTGAATGAGGAACTAACTAATCAAAGATTGATCAGCTCTAGATATGCTGATCGATCGATAATCGATCGATCCCAGATTAACCGATCGATCGTCAGGTGTTCTATAAATAACTCGTTCGACTTTTGATCAACCCTATATAACTATCCCTAAGAAAAGTGGGCAACAATGATTAGTGAGTGGTTCTAACCACCTCCCCATGATCGCATTATGCCAAAAAAAGAGGAACCCACGTGTCAAGCAGTTATCACTTCGACACCTATAAAAAGAAGGTAAACTAGCTAATTTGAAACAAAAAAAAAGGACAGTCTTGAGAGTAAAATTTAATTCTTCTTTGCTCATTCCTATTCGACAAATCCATTCCTCTAACATAAGCATCGGAGAGTCCCCGTCGGAGCCAACTTCGATCGGTGTGGACTACTTTCTTACAGGGTTTCCGGCTTGCATTCGCAGGCACAGGTGGATTGGCTGCAACATCCTTAAATCTTTCAATGAACTTCACATTACTTCTTATAATCACCAAGTCATCAATATAAAGAGCAACAACTAGAATATCATCCTTACCTTCATTCTATATGTACAAAGTAGGCTTACTTTTGCTTCTTTCAAAGCCTTGCTCAATAAAGTAGTTGTCAATTTGGCTATACCAAGCTTTTGGAGCTTGCTTCAGCCCATACAATGCCTTCTTCAGTAAATACATCTTATCTTCTTGTCCTTCAATAATAAATTCCTCTACTTGCTCAATATAAACCTCTTTCTTCAACTCTCCATTCAAGAATGCTGACTTTGAAGGAAGTAGTGTAGGGTTTGCAGTATTATTTCAAAATTCCTTTTGAAAATAGCTAAAATATAATAAAAAAATAATTAATTTAATTAATTAATTACTGATCATATCAGAATATTAAGTCCTACACTAAGGATCTAAACACAATATGCATGCATTCATATAGATCCAAAAATAAAACTATGCAGCAAACTCTTTACTACATCTATCTGTTCAGAACATAATATCTTTTCGTGGATAGCTAATCACGGCAATCTGAATCCACCGAATAATGCTCTGGTGTTGCACCATAGTTGCACATATGTCTGGCCTTTATGGTTGGTCTACATGGAGCTTCTGATCTCGATCAATCCCACTAGAGTGCTAGCTCCTTGTCGGGGCCTTCAATGGCTGATTATGATCGATCCACTTGATCAACTTTTTTTTGATCTCCTAGATAATCTAAAAAATCAAAATATATGCTTCGAAGGATGATGTAGTGGTGTTTCAAATTTGGTGGCGATCCGATGCTCATAGCACTTGATCTCTCCACCTGAACATAGATTCTCAAGTCTTGGGTTTCACTCGGCCCAAAAATCCTGACGTGCTTGAAACCCTCTCACACCCTCTCTGTGTGGAATTTTTTGATGAAACAAGTTTTCTTGGAAATATGACTTTCGAATCTATAAACCATATTTAGATCATATCTAAAAATTGAGTGTCCTTAGATACAAAAATTAGAAGAGAATAGGGGCATAAAGGAAAAATAAAGTGCTATAGGACTCTGCCCACCTTCACTCCAAAATTTTTTTCGCCCAAAACCAATGCCCAATTACTTTTAAATTGAAACAAAAAAAAGATAACCCCTTAGGCTTCACACACAAAAATTCTAATAGTTTATAGTGTAAAAAATAAGTAGAAATTTCATGTGGAGTGGATAGGTTAAGATTGGTTGAACTAGTTTCAACCAACTTCTAGTATTTGAATTCAAATGGGGTCTTATCCTTTTCCAACACCTCATCCAAGAGGGTGATGAGTAGAAGGACTCTCCTTCTGCTCACACTCAATTAGAAATTGCCAAAAAAATATGCAACAAAAGATAGGTAGGCATGGAGAATAGATAAGGAAGAGATTAGGTTTTTCAAATTTTAAACCAACCAAGTTGAATTCAAAATTTAACTTAGTTTGAACTAGTCCAACCCTTGGACCAGGTCAAATGCAGAAGAGAGAAAGTGTGCATATTAATTTCTACATGAGAAATCTCATGCAAAAATCAGAGGAGGGCATGGGTCAAGGTGGAAAAGTCAAATATGGTGGATGCTAGGGAGAGTTTGAATTCAAATCTTATTTGACTTGGTCTAAATTGGTTTCAACCAAATCCATTAATTTAAATCAATTAGACTAAGTTAAACTCAACCAAATTAGGCTTAACCCAAATCAATAAAATTTTAATTAAATTAAAAATTAATTAGATCCTGATCCTGATCAAATCAGGATCGAATCTTCCTTAGCGATTAGGTCATCTCATGACCTGATCGAATCAAATCCAATTGAATCTAATTTGATCAAACTTGATCAAATTCTCATTGGTCAATCAAATTGAGCTAATCAATAATCAAATTACTAATTAATTCTTCAATAAATATAGAGTCCCAATCAGATGGATGTCTAGACAATAGAGTCCCATCAACATGAAATTCTTGAAGAGTCCCAAATCAGTGGGACTCTTGAACCTAGTGTTCTAAACGAATCGAACTCTCGATCATAGAGCCTCAGACCAATGGGACTCTTGATCAGAGAGTCTCGAATGAGTAGGACTCAGAGTCCTAGTCTACTAGGACTCAGAGTCCTAGTCTACTAGGACTCTTGGTCACAGAGTTTCAGTCTAGTGGGACTCTTGACCACACTAGGACTCTTGGTCACAGAGTTTCAGTCTAGTAGGACTCTTGACCACAAAATCCTAGGTCATCGAGACTCTTAATCAAAGAGTCTCAGACACGAAGGACTTAGAGTTTTAGTCAAGTGGGACTCTTGATCATGGAGTCTCAATCTAGTGAAACTCTTGACCATCAAGTCTTAGATCATCGAGACTCAATATCAGCCATCAGATCAGGTAGAAACTCCTATTGTATGTAACCCCATAGGTTCGAATCCTAAGTTGATAGTATAGAAACTAATTTTCTGTACCAATCGATGTAACCATCTAGCAATGGTATCCGATGTCCGAATAGGTCGAATAATTGCAATGCAACATCGACGAATCTTTCGCATATGGTTACCGTATAATTCATCCTCTTGATCTCAATGCTCAAAGGATGATTTAGGATTTACTATCAATCCTAAAATTCATCAACATTATATTTCAAAATTTAGCATCCATCATATGGACTACCCCGATCGAGGATTTCCTAAATTGAAATACAGCGATGCACTTACTCTAACACTTCGAGGGTTCAATCCCATCTTGACTCACACACCGACAAGCTAAGTACTTGACTGTATCCAGTAGCCTTCCATCATTGAATTAAAAATTTAGATAGTTTGGTACCTAAGTACAGTGAGTTGCTTGCAAGTCACCATGGTGGTCTCAAGTCTAAGGGATACTTATACCCATATCCTTTGGGGCTAATCTTGACAGAAGAAAAGCTTCGGAGTTGGTCACGTTCAATGCAGATGTACCCATACATCTCACTTGCATGCCATACCAATCTCTCAACACTCCTTGGTTATGAGGACAACCAATCTATATGGCACACAATGACCTATACTCAATAAACATTATCATCCTAAGTAACAACGTATCTTTTGGTCATAAATAATTTAAGGACTAAATGATAAATCCTTCTTTGTCAAATCTAGATAGTCCTAAGTACTTCATCACAACATAAGAGTTCATTAAAAGACAATAAAATTTATGATGAAAAAATGTCAAAGTAACTTTTATTATTTAATAATTCATATATAAGTACAATAAGTAGCACAACCATCAACAGACTAATGATTAGGGGACACATTCCCAACAATCTTTCACTTGGACTAAAGCCAATCGGTGTAGTATCTAATACCTATCTTTGACTTGAAGTCATTGAACTCCTTCACCGCAATAGCTTCAACGAATGGGTCAGCCAGGTTCTCCTTTTCGTCGATCTTCTGAAGGTCGACATCACCTCGGTCCATAATTTTTCAGACAAGATGGAAGCGACAGAGAATATGCTTTATCCACTGGTGTACCTTAGGTTTCTTTACCTAAGCAATGGCTCTAGAGCTATCACAATAAAGCAGTACTAGACCATCAAGGGAGGGTGCTACTCCAAGCTCGGTGATGAATTTTTTCAGCCACACCGCTTCTTTGGCAATATCTGATACAGCGACATACTCTGCCTCACAAACTAAATCAGCTACAGTGTGCTATTTGAAACTCTTCCAGCAGATGGTTCCATCATTAAGGGTGAATATATCCCGATACACTCTTGCTATCATCATGATCAGACTAGAAACTGAAGACTGTGAACCCCACCAGTTTCAAGTCCGATTCACCATATACAAGCCACTAGTCCTTAGCATTTCTTAAATACTTTAAGATGGTTTTAACAACCTTTTAGTGGTTCTCTCCTGGATCAGATTGGTATCTACTCACCACCCCTAGTGAGTATGCCACATCTAGTCGTATATATATCATGGCGTACATGATAGAACCCACTACCAAAGAATATGGTATTCTACTCATATACTCTCTTTCTAGAGGTGTTGTCAGACAATCCCTCTTTGAAAGAAAAATTTTATGGCCCATCGGTAGATAGTTTTTCTTGAAATTCTCCATGCTGAACCATTTCAGCACAGTGTCAATGTATGTAGACTGGGACAATCCGAGCAATCTTTTAGATCTATCTTTATAGATCTTCATCCCTAGAATGTAGAAAGCTTCTTCCAAATTTTTCATGGAGAATTATGATGACAGTCAGATCTTTATTCCTTGCAATGCAAGGATATCATTCTCGATTAAGAGAATGCCATCTACATACAATACTAGGAATACTATTGCTGAACCATTAGCCCACTTGTATATGCAGGGCTCCTCTTCATTCTTAACGAAGCCATACATTTTAATTGTTCTATCAAATCGTATGTTCCAGCTCCGAGATGCCTACTTCAATCCATAAATAGATCTTTGAAGCTTACACACCTTAGAATCATCTATGGATGTGAATCCTTCAGGCTGTATCATATACACCTCTTCATCCAGCTCTCCATTTAGAAAAATCAATTTCACATCTATCTGCCAGATTTTAAAATTCAGATGGACAGCGATAGCAAGCATAATCCGAATGGATTTGAGCATTGCTACAGAAAAAAATATCTCATCATAGTCAATACCATAACATTGATGATACCCCTTAGCAACCAAACGGGCTTTACAGATCTCCATCTTTCCATCTACACCCCTTCTTCTTTTGAAGATCCACATGCATCCTATGGATTTTAGCCCTTCGGATGGATCAACCAATGTCCATACATCATTGACCTTCATGGATTTTATTTTAGATTTCATGATCTCAAGCCATTTCTCAAAGTCGGATCTCTGCATTGCATCCATATAGGTGATCGGATCCTGATCATTCTTATCAAGTTCGATAGGATCCTAGTCCCAGACAAGAAAACCATAACATCTATTCGGTTGATGTGGTACTCTACCAGATCGCCTTAAGAATGCATCTACAATGGATTCTAGGTCTGATCCAATCCGATCCAACTCAGGTTCAACCACTTATGTCTATTCTTCCATCTATCGTACTTCATCAAGTTCGACCTTAGAGCTTTAGTTCCTTCACCAAGGAACTTCTTTTCTAAAAAGACTACCTTAAAGCTGACAAATATTTTCTGCTCATCAGCAAGATAGAAGTAGTATCTTTTGGTTTCTTTTGGGTAACCTATAAAACTACACTTATCAGACCTAAGTCCAAGCTTGTCTGTCATCAAATATTTGACGTAAGTTGGACACCCCCAAATCTCCTATTTAAAATGTAACAAGCAGACTCGAGCACATATAACCATAGGGAGATCGGCAAACCAGCAAACCCCATCATGGATCGAACGATGTCTAATAGGGTTTGATTTCTTCTTTCAAACACACCATTACGTTGTGGTATTCCAGGAAGAGTCCATTAGAAGAGAATTCTATTCTCTCCAAGATATGTCAAAAATTCATTGAAAAGATATTCATCCCTTCGATCAGATCGAAGAGTTTTAATACTCTTCCTAGTTTGCTTTTCTACCTCATATCGAAATAGTTTGAACATTTCAAATGACTCCGACTTATGCTTTATTAAATAGATGTATCCATATCTCGATAGATCGTCTGTGAAGGTTATGAAGTAAAAGTATCCATCTCTGGCACTTGAGCTCATGGGTCCACATACATCCAAATGTACTAGACTCAGGAGTTTAGTGGCTTGTTCACTTTTTTCAGTAAAAGGTGAATTGGTCATCTTACCAAAAAAATAGGACTCACAGGTTGAAAGTGATTCACAATTACTAACCTCAAAAATTTCTTCTAGAGTTAACCTGTTAATTCTATTCTTGTTAATACGACCTAGCCTACAGTGCCAAAGGTATACATCAGATACATCACTAATTCTAGGACATTTACTGGAGGATTGAACCACATTAATAGGCATAAAAAGTAAATAAATTTTATTATTCAATTATCCAATAAAAATTATAATACCATTTAAAATGATATTATTATTTTTTTTTATTGATATTTTAAAATTATTTATGACCAAAAGGCCTAAAAAAATAACATTCAATAAGAAAGTTGGACAAAAATGATATTCATTAAGAATAACTTTATTTGAATTGATTACAAAGTTCATGATTCCTAAAGCTAGAATTAGAACTTATCTTCCATCTTCAATGTTCAGAAACCTCTCGTCTTAATCAAATCTCCTACTGACCTGCAAGCCATGCATAGAATTATAAATATGATAAGAGCTTCCACTATCTAATACTCAGGCAGTAGAATCAAATAAAAAAAAATTATAAGATATTATCATATAATTACCTTGCCCTACAACCACTTGCTTCCTCCTCGGTCTGTTTGGGTCTAGGAAGGTAATATACAGAGGATAGTTCCTCTTTCAGTGCCCCTGCTTCTTGCAGAAGAAGTACTCCATCTAACTCTGATCAAGCTTGCGCTTCTTGGTTCAATCCTATGCAATCGTCCTGGTATTTGGTTGCACCTTCTTGTTCTTCTTCTCTTTCTTAAAGGATTAAGGATTAGAAGAAGATCCTTCCACTATATTAACTGTCTCCTTGTGAAGTTGGTGATCCTTCTCAAAGTTCTGTAGCAATTTCAATAAACCATGGAAGTTGACTGTAGGCTTTGTCATTCTAAAATGAGTTAGGAAGGGGAGGAAGAACTTGGACAAGAAATTAAAGATCACATCCTTACCGAGCTGCTTGTGCAGGAAAAAGCCTAGCTTGCTAAGATGCTCGATCATCTCGATCATGTACAATACATGATCGATGACTGAGGTCCCGTCCCTCATCCGAGTGTTGAAAATAGCACAACTTATTTTGTATCTTTCAATATCGTCAGACGTGCCAAAGGAGTCATTCAATATTTTAAGCATCTCCTATGGCTGGGTATTTTTAAACCTACAGCTGAACTCGTCGTTCATTACTGCCAGCATTATACATCAAATGATGGTGCGATCATTGAGCCACTTTTGATAAGTATCTCAGACTGCTCTCCTAGCGTTCAGAGCTAGATCCTCAGGTGTAGGATCCATTATGACATAAAGGGTCCGCTCAAGCTCTAGGACGATTTTCAACTTACGATACTAGCTATCGTAGTTGGGTTCCCTTAATTTGTCATTATCTAACAATGACCAGAGCGATAGGTTAGTGACCATTTTTGCATAATAAGAAAAATCAAACCTAATTAGTATATGAATCAATTATCCTAAAGATTTAAATTTTAGTCTAAAGGTTCTCTCACTATTTTATATGAATTGGTAGACTCTACCTCCAATTAGAAAAATTACTTTAATTCCTTAGTGAGTACTAGAATCCACATAGACTACACACGAGCCCAACTTTGGTTGGTCAACCCATGTGCACCTATGGATAGGTTCAAAATCAATTGTTTCTCTAAACAATTTCTAGTAATATCAATTTTGCCCCAGAGATCTAATCAATAGGCTTTGGCCTCCACTGAAAAAGTTTGATTATATCCAACCATTAACATGACCACATTTGGTCTTATCTAACCAATAAGTGATCATGCCGACTTTGGTTGGCCAACCCAACCACTATCAGAAAGTCTTAACCAAATCATCATTTTATGAATGATAATTTGATTAGTCAATAAGCACCAGGCCTTTGGGCCTCCAGTGATTATCAAATTAATGAACCCATTATCACTTAACCTAATGGGAGGCTATGATTTAGTTATCTATATAACTATTTCATGTTTGAGAATCTAATAATTTTAGAGGATTTAGTTAACATATTTAAGAAAAGTGAGCCAATTTTGATCCTTCCACTGACTTCACCAAATCAGATCAAAAAGGATCTAATCTAAGCTGGCATTAAGAGCACCTAAATCAGTCAGACTAATTTACCTAATTAACATGGGTGAGTCCAAATCATCAAGTGATCTAATCAAAATCTAACTCACCAGGATGGCCAAGTTAGTGAGATCAGTGGAAGGGATATACCATTAACTCATCAAAGATCAAATTAGTGTGAGTAGCTCCCAATTAAAAACTACTGATCAAACTGCCAAACTTATCTTAGACACCATCCGATTTATTAGTTTTAATTTGACCAACCTAGTAATTTTAAATTCGACCACATAGCCATGAATCAAGTCCATTTGATCCTCGTTAAAGGCATGAACTTGACCAATCTAATCTAAATTAATATTTAATTAGATTTGATCAATTACTCTAATTTAGTCCACTCTGTAACAAATCTAAGGTGTAACCCAATTTATGGACCTAATTCAACTAATCCAATAACCCATATTTTATGATTAATGACTTAAAGTCTTAATTCATAATTCTAAATACTAAATCATTATACTTAATTTTTAATTAAGTTTATAAGCTATGGGTTAGGGTTCGATATTTTAAAAATATTTTTTAATTTTTTAAAAAAGCTTTTATAACTTAGTATTATTCATCAATTGAGTCGACTCACTTTAAAATTGAATCAGCTTAATTTACAAATAATACTAGTTGTAGGATTTAATCTGAAACTATGTACAGTACATAATACTAAATTATGAATTAAATTTTATCTAATTATACATTCATGACCATAAATTAGATTAAAACCTAATATAATTAGATCATAAAAATATTAGATTAAATCTAAGATTTTATGATTAACAATTTACATTAGCAACATACCTAGACAACCTTTTCACTATAGGGGGTAAACCCTACAGTAGGACAACTTACAGTCCATGCGATCATGATTTTAATTTTTAGATCTAAATAATTAGATTATTATATTAATATTTAGATCAAATCTAAATTATCAATCTAAAATATGCAAGCATATCATGTTTAGCAAATCTGGCTCTGATATCATTTGAAGGAAGCAGTACAGGATTTACAATACTACTTTCAAATTTTTTTAAAAAAATAGCTAAAATATAGTAAAAAATTAATTAATCTAATTAATTAATTACTTATCATATCAGAATATTAAGTCCTACACTAAGGATCTAAACATAATATGATGCATTCATATAGATCTAAAAATAAAATTATGTAGCAAACTTTTTACTACATCAATCTATTCAGAATACAATACCTTTTCACAAGTAGCTGATCACCATAATCTGAATCCATCGGATAATGCTCTGGTATCGTACCACAGCTGCACACATGTTCGGACTCTTTGGTTGATCCACATGGAGCTCCTAGTCCTGATCAGCCCCACTGGAGTGCTAGCTCCTCGCCAGGGCCTTCAATGGCTGATCATGATCGATCCAATCGATCATATTTTTTTTGATCTTCTAGATACTCTAAAAAATCAAAATATGTGCTTTGGAGGATGATGAAGTGGTGTTTTAAATTTGGTGGTGATCTGATGCTCAGAGCACTTGATCTATCCATCCGAACCCAGATTCCCAAGTCTTGGGTTTCACTCGGGCCAAAAATTCTGATGTACTAAAAACCCTCTCACACCCTCTCTATATGGAGTTTTTTTATGAAATAAGTTTTCATGAAAAGATGACTTTCAAATCTATAAATCTTATTTAGATCATATCTAAAAATTAGGTGTCCTTAGATACAAAAATTAAAAGAGAATAGAGACATAAAGAAAAAATGAAGTGTTGTAGGACTCTGATCACCTTCACTCCATGATTTTTTTTTCCTAGAACTAATGCCCAATTGCTTTCAAATTTTTAACATGAAAATATAACCCATTAGGCTTCATGCACAAAAATTCTCATAATTTATAGCATGCAAAATAAGTAAAAATTCTATGTGGAGTGGATGGATTAAGATTGGTTGAACTAGTTTCAACCAACTTCTAGTGTTTGAATTCAAACGGGATCTTATCCTTTTACAATGCCTCATCCAAGAGGGTGACGAGTAGAAGGACTCTCCTTCTACTCGCCTTCAATCAAAAATTGCCAAAAAATGTGCAACAAAAGATAGGTAAGCATGGAGAATAGATAAGTAAGAGATTAGGTTTTTCAAATTTTAAACCAACCAAGTTGAATTCAAAATTTAACTTAGTTTGAACTGGTCCAACCCTTGGACCAGATCAAAGGCAGAAGAGAGAAAGGGTGCACATTCATTTTTGCATGAGAAATCTCATGCAAAAATCAGAGGAGGGCATGGTTCAAGGTGGAAAAGTCAAATATGGTGGGCGCTTGGGAGAGCTTGAATTCAAATCTTATTTGACTTGGTTCAAATTAGTTTCAACCAAATCCATTAATTTAAATTAATTAGATCAGATTAAACCCAACCAAATTAGGCTTAACCTAAATCAATAAAATTTTAATTAAATTAAAAATTAATTAGATTTAGATCTTGATCAAATTAGGATCGAATCTTTTTTAGCGATTAGGTCATCTCATGACCTGATTGGGTCAAATCCAATTCGATCAAACTTGATCAAATCTTCATCATTCAATCAAATTGAGCTAATCAATAATCAAATTACTAATTAATCCTTCAATAAATATAGAGTCCCAATCGGATGGATATCTGGATAATAAAGTTCCATCAACATGAAACTCCTAAAGAGTCCTAAACCAGTGGGACTCTTGAACCTAGTATCCTAAATGAATCAAACTCATGATCATAGGGTCTCAGACTAGTGGGACTCTTATTCAGAGAGTCTCAAATGAGTAGGACTCAAAGTTTCAGTCCACTAGGACTCTTGATCATAGAGTTTCAGTCTAGTGGGACCCTTGACCATAGAGTCCCAGATCATCAAGACTCTCGATCTGAGAGTCTCAAAAATGAAGGACTCCAAGTCCTAGTCCAGTGAAACTCTTGGTCATGAAGTTCCAGTCCAGTGGGACTCTTGACCATCGAGTCTTAGATCATCGAGACTCAATATCAACTATTAAATCGGATAGAAACTTCTATTGTATGTAATCCCATAGGTTCGAATTCTAAGTCGATAGCATAGAAACTAATTTTCTGTATCAATCGATGTGACCATCTAGTAATGATATCCGACGTTTGGATAGGTCAAATAATTGTAATGGAACATCGATGAACCTATGGCATATGGTTATCGTATAATTCATCCCCTTGACCTCGATGCTCAAAGGATGATTTAGGATTTACTGTCAATCCTAAAATTCATTCATAGTGTATTTCAAAATTTAGCATCCATCATATGGACTACCCGATCGAGGATTTGCTAAATTAAAATATAGTGATGTACTTGCTCCAACACTTGGAGGGGTCAATCCCATCTTGACACACACCGACAAGCCAAGTACTTGACTGCACCCAATAGCCTTCCATCACTGAATTAAAAATTCAGATAGTTCGATACCTAAGTATAGTGAGTTGCTTGCAAGTCACCGTGGTGGTCTCAAGTCTAAGGGACACTTATACCCATATCCTTCGGAGCTAATCTTGATAGAAGAAAAGCTCCTGAGTTGGTCATGCTCAATGCAGATGTACCCATATATCTCACTTGCATGCCATACCAGTGTCTCAACACTCTTTGGTTATGAGGACAATCAATCTATATGGTACACAATGATCTATACTCGATAAACGTTGTCATCCTAAGTAACAATGTATCTTTTGATCATGAACAATTTAAGGACTAAATAACAAATCCTCCTTTATCAAATCTAAATAGTCCTAAGGACTTCATCATAATATAGGAGTTCATTAGAAGATAACAGAATTTATGATGAAAAAATATTAAAATAATTTTTATTATTTAATAATTTATATATAAGTACAATAAGTAGCACAACTGTCAACAAGCTGACGATTGGCTTTGGGACATATTCCCAATAGACTTAACATCAAGTTGATACAACATCCATCCTTTTTGAGCTGCAAGTGAAATAAGTTCTCTTACTATGTCTAATCATGCAACAGGAGCAAAGGTTTCATTAAAGTCAACTCCAAGCTACTGAGAATAGCCTTTAGCTACCAGTCTTGCCTTGTTCTTATTCACTAATCCATTTAGATTGTGGTTCTTCTTGTAAATCTACTTCACACCAATCACATCCTTCTCTTTTGGCCTCTCAACTAGCAGCCATGTCTTGTTCTTTTCAATCATTTCAATTTTCTCTTGCATGGCTCTCTTCCATATTTCTTCTTTGATTGCTTCATCAAAATTTTCAGGTTCAACAATACAAAAATTGCAGCTAGCATAAATATCACTCATACTCCTCATTTCCTTTGAAGAAGACTGTGAGCTTGATGGTGCACCTTCCCTTGGATCTGGATAATCATCTTCATCATCTCTTGGATCTGATACCACTTCTATTGGCTAAAATCTAGCTGATGTGTATGGTAAAAACTAAGTATTTGTATATTTTTTTTGAGAGAAATCAGGTCAAAATATTTTTGGAGGAAACTATGTATTTTAAATAACATTTTTTAACTCTCAAATTTGATTGTTCCACACACACACAAACTCCAAATACATCTGAACCCATTTATAGATGAGTTCCACATTGTTTAAAACTCTTCGTTTAACATAACTTTGAATGACTTAACACATACACTAACAACTCTTCATTTGACACAACTTTGACTTGACACATATATCAATAAGATAATAAAAAATTAAATAACTCAACATAAATTCTAGCAACACAAATTTCAAATAACTATTAATCTTTCAGCACATTAATCTCAACATTCATATTTGGATATTGAAAAGATAAGGTTGTATTTTTGGTTTAAAGGGGTTTTAAACTTTCGGGAGCATGTATTGGCTTTGCATGAAGTTGAGTTGTTGTGCCACTTAAAAGACACAAGTCTATATGGAAAAAGGTATCATTTTGCACAAAGAGAGTAGGTTGACTTGTCATCTTTAAATGCAAACTAAAAAGTTATAAGTAATTTTGAACCACCTTTCTTTGTTCACTCATAAATATCCAAGAATGGTTATACGATTTAAAATGAAACTAACACCACGAAGACAAAAGACGTGTCCAAACAAATATCAAATCCTACATAATATTTTTGAGAATCACATGTAAATTGTAAGTGATTGATAAAAAAATTCAAGGCATAATACATGCATATTACTCGCAAAACTTATGTATGTTCCATCGAAAATCTATGAAATATGCATGGTGCATTTTCAAGTTTCAGTACATACATTTTTTAAGCATAACTTTTGTATGGGACAATGGTAATCTATAATAACATAAACAAAAAATTACTATGCTGCATTTACCGGTCCTACTCTATGCATATTTCAGACATCCATAACAAAATCTACAGCATATAACAATTCCTATGCAAGTGTGTAGTTGACACGATGCTGACAGAGAGCTAAAAGCCCCTATCTTTGGGATACATGACTCTGGACCATCTTGCGTCAAATTTTACGTCTCGAAAGGTTGGCTGAGGGTCAAAGACTGCCCAGAATTAAGAGGATATCGTGGCTGTGTCGCAAGTTATAATGAAATAAACTTGAAGTTGTACATCTAGAGATTCGTTCCAAACACATATATTTGATATAAAAGTGACTATAGGTGTCTGAGAAATTAAATTTAAAGTGGATGAGTTTACTGTATGTTTTTTTTTATCAAACCATAGTTGGAAAAGTAGTTCCATATCCCAAAAAAGCCTTCACATTGTCAGCATAACTTGAATTTGTGCTTCATTATTTTGATTGCATTCGACATCAAGTTATATTTTCAATACATCTTGAATCACCTTAATTGGAGATAAACGAGAATGATATAGCTGTTTTAGTGAAGATATTGTCATTTTCAACAACATTCAGGATAATTATGCAAATGCTACTCCATGGTCAACCTAAATTAAGGACAAGGTTTAATATTTTCGGATCATTTTTTTTTAACTCTTCCTTCTAAAAACACATTAATTTAGACGTCCCATTGGACTTAGGAAAAGTATTATTTATTATTATGTTTATTGTTTTAGAATAATTACATTCTCATGGAACCGGGAAGACCTATGCGCCTCGGGAATCCTGGTGGAACTCTTCTTTCCTTTGTTATTTCTCTTTTATATGCTGGATTTAATGCATGTTTTTGTGGATCCTAGAATTAGCCTTGGAGAGCCGCAACATCCTTGAGGGCCTTTGATGGATTCCAAGCTTTGACAAAATCCCTTGATAGTGAGCTAAAAATATTAAATTATCTCTTTTAAATATCCCATAGCTTTTGGTTAGCCTTCTAGTTCTCTTCTAGTTGATAATCATCTTCCAGTGAGCTTCCAGTTTTATTTTCTTGTTTAGTTTGCTTTTGGTTTTTTGTTTTGTTATTTTGAAGTTCATGCAGGCATCTCCCAAGCTACATCATAATGCATATGGCTTGCACAACTTTGATATCTCTCAGCTTGCACAAAATTGAGGCATGCTTATTTAATATAGTGCATAGAAAAAACAATCATGCCTCATGACTATGAACGTGCTTTCCATCATATTTGGTATATTGGGTCGATGTTTCCATTTATATATAAAATATACCATATTTAACTCCTTGCGTTCCATTTTCTCACTCATTTACATCATCCTATGTAACTTTGCACCTCAAATATATTCAAGTTTGTTGTCAAGCTACACAAATTACATTATCCCCATATGTTTAGTAATTTATAATCAAATTTTTCATCAACTCAATGAAATCTTATTTAGAAGAATGACCAACCATGCAAGTATTTTTTTTAATGTTGCACAAAAAGTTTATCATGGTTGTACAAATTACAAGGAGAGTTTGTGGATCCTATCTTTTAAAGTCCTCGTCTTCCTCGTATTACCTGGATTTCTTCAACCTATTACTTCAGAACCTTTTTCTACTAAAAGGTGAGCTTTCCTCCACAGAGCATCATCCATTCTATTCTCAACTCCTATTTTATATTTCAAACATATGTTGGATCCTTGTAAATAATCGATCCAATGAGCATATCGAAAATTAGTCTTTCAAAGAGTCGACTTTGAAAGTATTCTCATGCTTAATAATCAAAATAAAGGATGAATTTTCTATGGATGAGATGATGGTATTAGTACTTCAAGTTTCATGTAAATTTTTCTTAGTAGAAGGCAATCTTTCATTATGTTTACACCACATCCATGCTCAAAATGACACTTGAGAAACACGTGCCAAATTAGCCATACAATAAGGTCCAAAAAGATACGAGGGATTTCAGAAATATCCCAAGAGTTGCCATATGGGAGATGACTGATAAATCAGTGTCTTGATACATTTAGAAAAGGGCTAAACTGGACACTAACATAGAGTAGGCTAAATAAAGATGTGACAAGAGTTTCAACCAATTTAGTGTGATTGTTAATCTAAAAGATGGTACAAGATTATGTTGCTCTGATGGATATGCATGGTGAATGAACAACTGGCGTTAGTTGCTAGAACATCTAGAGGTGGTGGCTAGACATGGATGGTAACTATCAGAGTGCATAATTATTACGTGTTAGTATAAATAATAAATTTATACTCTATATTTAGACCTTTCAACATCCAATCTAATGAATTTTATCTTATGTTAGTTTAATCAACTAGTAGTTTCTATTGGTGTGGAATTTGATTGACATCGGAGCTGGCTGGAGCTGGAGAAGTCGAGGTCGCCATCGGGACCGGCAAAAAAAGTCCAACTAGAGGAGGAGTGGCTCCAATTGGATCCTCCAATAGTCAAGTCAGCTCTTCCAACTAATAGAAATAGAATGCTCAACAGAGAAAGTAGTAGAGTTTCGAGATGGCAGAGAAAGCTCCAAGAAAACGTATCTAGAGGATTCCTTTTATAGGCGGAGCCTATAACAAACTGATGGTGACAACCGCAACTGCTGAGTAGTGGACCGTTCAGGCCTCATGAGGTTCGTTATAGAGAGTAGTGTCTGTTGTCGCGATGCATTCATTATCATGATATGCAGGAGGTTGAGATATAATTATTGAAGTTCGGACTGAACCGCTATCAGTAGCGAGAAAGGTTCGACTGGGAGAAGCCCTTCGAACGACTGGAAGAAACTCGGAGGAAGTTCGACTAATGAAAAAATTCGTTTGGAGAGAGAGTTCGTCTGGGGGAGAAGTTCGAAGAAAATTTGACTGAAGGAGAGTCCATCTGGAGGAGAAGTCTGGAGGAAGTTCATCTGGTGGAGAAGTCCCAAGGAAGTTCGTCTGGAGGAGAAATCCGAAGGAAGTTCGTCTGGTGGAGAAGTCCGGAGGAAGTTCGTTTGGAGGAGAAATCTAGAGGAAGCTTATCTGGAGGAGAAATCTGGAGGAAACTCATCTGATGGAGAAGTCCGGAGGAAGTTCGTCTAGAGAAAAAATCTAGAGAAAGTTCGTCTGGTGGAGAAGTCCGAAGAAAGTTCATCCCAGCAGTCCCAAAGATCGACAGACATACTAAAGATCGATCAACCCAGGGATGAGCGAAGCTACGATTGAAGCTCTTCCGTGATTGAAAATCCTTCTCGACCATGTGCCGGTTCGAAGTTCGGCAGGAGCAGGGTTTATCTCCAACAATAGTCCTTCTACTCTCAAGTTCAAAATTCGAGAAAAGGAAGTATAGAACAGATGACTGTCGAAGTTTTGATCCAGATTTAGCACTAGCAGGATGGAAAGTTTTAGCGTTTATCATGCTAGCACCGAAACCTCCTTAAATGCGAAGCGATCCAAAAAGACAAATTTTAAAACTCCCGCTGAGACGCCGCCCCAAGTACGATGCAAATATGGTTCTGTTGACTGCCAGTCGTATGCCGCAATGAGCGGGACACGCGTCAATTAGAGACCGACTGGAGGAGCCTTTCCATCATGACTATTTCAAATTCTTTGGGATACTTAAGTCAGACACTTTCTTTTGAAGACTCATTCTTTCTTGCACACTTCTCTTTCCTTTCGCTATTTTCTTTCTTCCACCTGAGAGAATTCCAATTTTTTATTCTGATTTCTTTGCTTGCTGACATTTTTCCCATTCATTTCCTACCATATCAATCATCTCGTTGTTCTTCCAGACCTAACTAGGTTAGCTTCGAAATCTTTTTCTTGATTATTTCTGCATCTTTTGCATCTCGCTCTTTTGATTTCTCCATAGCAGTTCTGTGTCTTATTTTCTTTGATTTTTGAGATTTTTCTGTATTTGAGTTTGATCCAAATATTTTCTAAAACCGCTCAGTCATCCAGCTCTTGGAGTCTGTCCGATCTGACCTTACGAAATCCCAACTCTGGTGAGGAGGCCAAACTCAAAAGTGTATCCCATCCGACCTTTATACCTAGCACCATTCCTTGCTCTCTGTCTTTAGATGACCTTTCACTGATTAGGATCCGGTATGGGATCCCTCCCGAGAATGAACTAACTTTCTAGACCCAGTGATCGGGCTTGCTCTCCTCCATCCAATCGATTTTGTCTGTACCTAAAAATCCTTTGTGCTGGACTAAGGCTTCCTCTCCAATCTTTTGTAATTAGTCTTTTTTGCTTCTTAAACATTTTGCTTACCTCCGTAGTGCCGAACTCCTTCAGATTTTTTATTGGATTTTTTTTTCTCTTTGTCATCTTGCCAAAGTTCTTCCAACCATCTCTCTCTTTAGAAATTACTATACCTTCAAGCGCCATCCTTCCGTAAGAGACTGATGGTACTTTTTTTCTCAGTTTGGCAAGAAGGGATTATTGAAAGAAGCCCCTTCTTCCATCCATAACTAGAAGGAGAGGTTCTCTTTTGTATCTTGCCAAACTTTAATATTAGGGCTTCCTCCTTGGGGTCCTCTTAGAAAGTCAATCCGTCAGGCTCCTAGTTTAGATAGGGATAATCTTGACTGTGTTAGTAAACTTAAAAATTATTGGGCTTTCCTTCTACCCGAACTCTTAAAGGATCAAACTCTGTTTAACATAGGTTTGAGTCCCCTCGATCCTGCTGGTACCTTTTTTGCAAGCTTCAAATTTTCACAGGATTTTGTATGTATGTGGATGTTGCTGATTATGATCTCTTATTTGTTGTAGAGATGGATTCTCGAGCCATTGACAGACTTGCCAAAGGACTTCATATCCAAAAAAGAAAGAAGAAAGCACCGGGAGAGAGTTCGAAGAGGGTGAAGATTACCGTCCCGAGCTCCACGGCCCCTCCCGGTGCCACTGCCACTTTCGAGGTTGCCGAGAGCATCGAAGTCCCTTGCCCTACTAAGGTTTTCTCTATTATCGAGATTAATGCCGCTAGGGGTTCAGTGCCTCCTGCGTCTACAAGTTCCCCCATCGAAGATCGTCCTATCGAGAAAGAAGGGAGAGAGGAAAAGAAAAAGAAGAAAAAGTCGGCCATTATGAAAGTACAATACAAGGCTCGTCCTAGTCGATCCAATGATAATGATGACTTGGAAGAGGGCCCCTTCAGCACCCCGGACACCATACAGGATCTGGTCAACAAGTTTATCTTATCCGAGGTCGTAGATCAGATGGTCGACCTCGATGATACACAACTCACCTGGGACTCCCTTGGTACCTTCCTTCAGGTAATCATTTTGCTACATCTCTTCTTTCTTTTCCCCTCTAATGCCTATATAACTCTATTTGCTTCTTGCAGTTGGGTCACCAATTTCTAGTATACATCAAAAAGGTGAAGCGTTTGAAGTAGGAGTCATTAAGGGTTCAGGAGAACCTCCAGGACGAAGTTGATCACTTTCGAAAAAGGACCGCTGAAGCTGACCATCTCTTAGAGGTGAAGACGGCCGAGGTTGGGGCCCTTCAGGAGGCACTACGGAAGGGAGAGCTCGTTCTGGTGGGGTTGCAGGCTGCTTTGGCTTTGGAGCAAGAGAGGAGAAAAAAAGTCGAGGTTAGGATTGCCGAGGTAAAGGATGAAACCTCAAGATAGATCTCGAAGGCAAAGATCTAGGTGGTGGAGGAGTTCAAGGTTTCATCTGAAATGATGGATCTAAACATTGCCTTCAGCTTAGAAGCTTTCCAAAAGGGGTATGAGCTCTATGAGGACCGAGTGGCTGGAAAGTTTTCCAAACTTAATCTCGGCTTTCTTTATGGAGACATCTCCGATGAAGAAGCTGGACCATCAACTGCTGCGACTGACTCTTGTTCTGCCGAAGCAGCCCTTGAGCCCTCCGAGCCTGCTGTCAAGGTGCCCGAACCCATGCTGGAGCTCGAGGTTGTCCTTGAAGCACCGAGCTCTCCTGCTACTCCCCCTTCCGAATTAGCTGAACTGGCTCCTAGGTCCGCGACTGCTACTGGAGCGCCGAGCTCCTCTCCTATTTCTCCTTTCGAGGTTGGGGATTCTTGATAGTTATATTTTTCCTTCTTTTTTTTACTTTATCCTGTACTCGAAGAACTTTAATTAATGAAAGTAAATTTTTTTTTGTCAATACCTTTGAGTGCTTTTGAATATTTTTCATGCATTGGATGTAGTTTCCTATCAATGCCAATCAGTTGCCTTATGGCATCCCTTTGAAGGCTTATCTTAAATATTTGAGAAAAGAAGTTCATCAGCTGAAGAAAAAATTGAAGAAAATTGAAGATGAACTTCAGAAATCCAAGGAGCATGCTTTGGAAGCCACAATCGAGGTCATCCACCTCCGCAAGCTACACATGCGAGATTCTGCAAGTGTTGCCATCAAGAAGGGTGTCTTCGAGAAGGAGCTTACCAAACTCAAGAAAATTGCCAGCGACAAGTCTTGGGCGTTAATGGCGAAGGTCGGCTCCCTCGAAGTCAGGCTTAAAGCGGCCAAGGAGAAGATTTGATTGTTAGAAGAGAGTTTGCCGTGGTCCTCTGACAAAGCACGCTACGAGTGGGATTGGTCGAAGAAATTCTCCATGCTCCAGAAGCAATTGCACGATACCAAGCTCACTTACGACACCTATCAGTTGGGTTGGAGTGAAAGAATATCCAAACTTGAGCAAAAGCTTCGTGTCGCTGAGAGTGAGGTGGTCTGGCTCCAAAAGCAGCTCGCTGATACCTATTATTCTGGTTCGAGCAGGGAGTCGGAGCAGGTTGCAATCTTGAGGAAGATCATGGGCGAACTCTCCAAATCCATCGGGTAGAAGAAGGCTGAGGTTCAGCAACTGAAGATCCAACTGGCTTGCGAGCAGTAAGCCATTAAGGATGCAGAAGCTAAATCGAAGGTTCTAAGGAAGAGGCTGTGGGAGTCAGAGGAGAACTACCAACGGACCGATCGGATGTTTCGCGATAACTTGATGAGGAGGAAAGAGCTTGAATAAGAGATCATCATTTTGAAGGAATCCTTAGTACTGGCTAACAGTCCAAAGTTTGAGGAACTCGATCCTTCTTAGGATTTTGCCCATCCTTCTATTTTGTACTTGGTCTTATAGACCCTCGTTTTGTAATTATCCTTAACTTTAATGAAATGGCACTTTCTTCTATTGTCCTCTTGCGCGGATTAGATGTGTGTCAACTCTTTTATTTTTTTTACCTTCTCTTTTAGTAGGATGAGTGTCGAATAGTATTTTTCCTCCATTTTAAGCAACCAGAGATTTTTACCCATGTTAAGATGAGGTCGTCGGGCTATTCTTTGCTTTTGCTAGGATGAGATTCTTTTTCCATTCCTAGCAAGGCTGTAGGGGTGTAAAAGGACCATTGAAAGGACCTCTTCCCGCATCCCGACTTAACCGAGGTCCTCATTTTAGCTTAATGTTAGGATGAGGTTTTTCTTTTATTCCTAACAGGACTATAGGAGCACAAAAGGTTCATTGAAGGAACCTCTCTCCACATCCTAGCTTAAATAACTAAGATCTTCGCTTTAGCTCAATGTTAGGATGAGGTTCTCCTCCTATTCCTAACAGGACTATAGGGGTACAAAAGGATCATTGAAGGAGCCTCTCTCTGCATTCCGGCTTAAGTAACCGAGGTCTTCGCTTTAGCTCAATGTTAGGATGAGGTTTTCCTCCTATTCCTAATAGGACTATAAGGACACAAAAGGACCATTAAAGGGGCCTCTCCCTGCATTTCGACTTAAGTAACCGAGATCTTCGCTTTAGATCAATGTTAGGATGAGGTTCCTCCATTCCTAATAGGGCTATAGGGACACAAAAGGGCCATTGAAGGAGCCTCTCTCTGCATCCTGATTTAAGTAACCAAGATCTTCGATTTAGCTCAATGTTAGAACGAGGTTCTCCTCCTATTTCTAATAGGACTATAGGAACACAAAAGAACCATTGAAGGAGCCTCTTCTCGCATCCCGGCTTAAGTAACTGAGATCTTCACTTTAGTTTAATGTTAGGATGAGGTTTTTCTCTTATTTCTAACATGGCTATAGGAACACAAAAGGGCCATTGAAGGGGCCTCTCCCCGTATTTCAGTTTAAGTAACCGAGGTCTTCGATTTAGCTCAATGTTAGGATGAGATTTTCCTCCTATTTCTAACAGGACTAACTTCATCCAATGACAAAGTTCGAAAGGCAATTTTCTGTCATCATAGTTTTGCACCAAGATCGAAGATATTAAAATAAGAAGATTTTATTAAAATAAGATTATTGATAGTACATGCATAGGTTCTCCAAGCTCCATAGGCATGGAAGATCGATGCCTCCGAACTTCCTCAAGTAATAAGTTCCAGGCCAAACGATCTCTTTGACTTCGTAAGGATCTTTCCAATTTGGGATGAGCTTTCCTTAGTTTTGAGGTTGTGAAATGGCTGCTCGTCGAAGTACCAAGTCACCCACTTTGAATATTTTGCCTTTGACTCTGGAGTTATAGTAGCGGGTCACTCTTCGTCTATAAGCAGCTATCCAAACTTGGGCTTCTTCTCATTTTTTTCTCGAGCAAGTCGAGGTTTGCTCTGAGCTTCTACGAATTGCATTGCTCGCTGAAGGTTACAACCCATGCCGATGGCAACTTGAGCTCTATCAGGATGACTGCTTTCATTCCAAAAGTCAGAGCAAATAACGTTTCTCCAGTTGGCAGCTTCTGAATAGTTCGATATGCCCATAGGATGTGGTAAAGCTCATCCGCCCAAGTTCTCCTTGCTCTTTTAAGCCTTGTCTTGATGTCTTGCAATAAGATTCTGTTAGTCACTTCTGCTTTACCATTCGCTTATGGATGAGCTACTGACATAAAGTTGTTGGAGATATTCAAACCTTCACAAAACTCAGCAAACATTCTCCCAGCAAATTGTCGCCCATTGTCTATAATAAGGGTTCCAGATAGGCCAAATCTACAAACAATTGACTTTCAAATGAAGTCTTGCACTTTGGCTTCAGTAATCTTTGCCAGGGGTTCAGCCTCGATCCATTTGGTGAAGTATTCAATCACAACTAAGAGAAACTTTCATTGTCTGGGTGCCATCGGAAAGAGGCCAAGTATATCCATTCCTCACTGTGCAAATGGCCAAGGGACGCTTAGTGGGGTAAGCTTGGAGGCCGGCTGTTTTTGTATATTTATATTTCTTTGATAGCGATCGTACTTTCTAACATATTCAATGCAATCATGGTGCATAGTCGGCCAATAATAATCTTGTTGAAGTAGCTTATGAGATAGGGATCTGGTGCCCAGATGGTTTTCACAGATTTCTTCATGCACTCTCTATAATGCAAAATCGGCCTCGCAAGATCGAAGATATCTTAAAAGCGATAAAGAATATGATCTCTTATATAATTTATCTTCATAAAGTACATACCGAGAGGCCTGATTTCTTAACTTTCGAGCTTTCTTTGGATCATGAGAGAGAGTTCCACCTCTGAGATAAGCAGTCAATGGATCAATCTAGCAGGGCTCATGGTCAATCTGCATGGCAGTCAGCGGCTCTTTCGAACTGAGATATTTCAGTACTTCAAAGTATACTTCCTTCAAAAGTTCATTGAGGGCAAGTGTAGCTAATTTAGATAGAAGGTCGGCTCTAGCATTTTTCACTGTTGGAATCCACTAGATATTGAAACTATTGAATACCGGGATCAAGCTCTTCACTTTCTTAGGGTATCTTCTCATATTTTCCTTTCGAGCCTTGTAATCGCCAGTGACCTATCCCATTATCAACTACGAATCACTATAAGCTCAAAGTCGATCTGCTTCTAGTTCTTTTGCTATCTTAAGTCCTGCTATCAGAGCTTCATATTCTACACTATTGTTTGTTGTAGAAAACTCAAAACGCAGTGCATACTCGACAATAACCCCTTTCAGGTTGACCAAGATTAGTTCAGCTCCTACACCAAAAGCATTGGAAGAGCCATCTACATATAGGGCCCAAAAACCTTTGGAAAGGTCTGCTCTTTCTTCGGGGAATCTCAGTTGCAGCCATGGAATGCTGGCCACATTTTGCTTAGGTTTGGCATCATCTGGGACCATGTATTCTACTATAAAATTGATCAGTATCTGAGCTTTGATCTACAGTCGAGGTTGATAGTTAATTTCAAACTCTGTGAGCTCAATTGCCCACTTTACGATTCTCTCCGAGACGTCTGTTCGGTGAAGAACTATCTTAATTGGCTGATCAGTGATGAGTGTTATTGTATGTCCTTGAAAGTAGGGTTGAAGTCTTCTAGCTACAATCAGAAGAGCGTAAGTTAATTTTTTCAATTTAGTATATCTGATCTCTGCATCCCTCAAGACTCGGCTTATATAGTAGACCAGCCATTGCATTTTTGCCTCTTCTTTGATTAAAATTGCCGTGAGGACTACTAGGGAGACTGCCAAGTATGAAAATAATTCTTCTTCAAATTTGGGCTTAGCTAGCAGAGGAGGCAAGCCAAGAAAGTTTTTTAGCTCTTCAAATGCTTGCTAGCATTTCGTAGTCCAGCAGATATTCTTCAATTGTTTGGGGGCCTGAAAAAAAGGCATGCACCGCTCAGCCGACCTCGAGACAAAGCAATTCAAGGATGCCACTATTTTGATTAGGTGTTGAACTTCTTTTATTGATTTTGAGGTAGTCATTTTCTAGATGGCTTGGATCTTCTCCAGATTATCATCGATTCTCCACCTCGAGATCATGAATCCCAAAAATTTCTTCGAGGTTACTTCGAAGGCATACTTGGTCAGATTCAACATCATCTTAAATCTTTGGAGAGCGTTGAAGATCTCTTCAAGGTCGGCTATATGACTGATCAAAGTTTGGCTCTTGACAAGCATGTCATCTACGTAGACCTCCATATTACAGTCGATATGTTCTTTAAAAATCTTATTGACCAGATGCTGATATGTCGCGCCTACATTTTTAAGCCCGAAGGGCATGACCATGTAACAATAAAGATCACAATCAGTAATAAAAGTAGTTTTCTCCTCGTCCTCTAGTGCTATTCGAATTTAATTATAGTCAGAGAAGGCATCCATGAAGGTGAGAAGCTCATGGTCTGAAGTTGCGTCCACCAGTTGATCAATTCTGGATAAGGGATAACTATCTTTTGAATAGATCTTATTTAGCTTTTTGAAGTCTATGCACATTTTTTATTTGCCATTGGCCTTCTTGACTAGGACCACATTGGAGACCCAACTTGAATAGTTGACTTTCCAAATGAACCTAGCTTTATGGAGTTTGTCCACCTCCTCTGCTATCACCTTCTATCTTTCTAGTGTATGGCTTTGAACTTTTTTTTTTACTGGTCTATATTTGAGATCAACAGCCAGCCAATGCTCCATGACCTCGGCATCAATTTTTGGTATATCTGCTAGGACCTAAGCAAAGGCATCGGTATTCTTCCGCAAGAAGGCAACGAGCTCCTTCAAAACTTCTCCATCCAAGCTAGAGCTAATCTGCATCATGTGTTTTGTGTTTCCGTCATCTAGAGAGATAGCTACTAGGTCTTCCATGGGTTCGTCCCGCTCCTTAGTAAGATCATCATGAACATCCAGCCCATCGATTGGACAAAGGTTAGGTTGGCCACTTTTTTGCAGGGCGATGGAGTAGCAAAGCCTTGCCAAAGCTTGATCTCCTTTGAGCTCCCCAATCCCATGATCTGTTGGAAACTTCATCTTTAGGTAATAAGTGGATACTACTACCTGAAGTGCAATCAAACCAAGTTGACCGAGAATTACGTTGGAAGCAGAGGGAGCTTTTACTATCAAAAAGTCAACCTACGCTCTAGCCCATTTAGGATATTATCCTGCAGCCATAATTAGTATTATTATTCCCTCAACTGGCATAGCATCGTTAGTGAAATCCACCAATGGAGAACTCATAGGTCCCAAGTGGTTAGAGAAAGCATCAAAAAATAAGACATCAGTAGAGCTTTCATTATCTATCAGAATGCGGCATACATCATAGTCAGCAATGTCTAGAGAGATTACAACCATGTCATTATGCGGGAACTGAACTTCTTGAGCATCTTCATCAGTGAAAGTTATTGGTTCTTCAATCCTCCACTTCTTCGCTTCCCCTACCAATCTGCTAGCTTCTTTCCATTGAAGTACCCCAGAAATGGTGTTGATGATGCCGAGGGATGGCCGATCTTCTTACTGCTCTTCTCTCCTTGATGGTTCGGGCTGGGGCAGCATTCTTGATCGATCTTTTCTTACTTCAGGCCAACGTCGCAAGAATCGACTAAGCCAGCCTTGCCAGATGAACTCCTCAATCTCGTCTTAGAGTTGGATGCATTCCTCAGTATCATAACCATGGTCATGATGGTAGAGGTAGTACTTGTTAGGATTTTGCTTGTCGGGATGAGACCGCATCTTCTCCGACCTCAGTAGCTACTCCTTGATCTCCATCAGGATTTGAGTCTTCAGAGCATTGAGGGAAGCATAGGTGCGGAACCTTCTGGGAGGAGAGTTCCATCATGTCCTTTGATCGTGGCTTCTCTGACGATAAGCTCGAGGAGAAGTTCAAGCTCGTCTGTGCTTAGGAGGAGTTCTAGAGCACAACCAAGCTTCGCTCGACTTTTTTTCAACTATGGACTTGCTTGAATCACCTGCCTACCACTCTCTCATGACTTCTTCATCCTTCGCCTTGAAGGCCTCTTCTACTCGGGCATAACCATCAGCTTGAGCTAGCATATCAGCAAAATTCCTAGGATACTTTTTCTCTCGGAAGAATAGCAGATCATTCTTTTGGAGGCTGCCTTTTAGTGAGGCCATTGCAATAGACTACTCTAAGTTTCGAACCTCTAGAGTAGTAGCACTGAAGCGGTTGACATAAGTCTGAATAGACTCCCCTTTCCTCTGCTTGATATGGATGAGAAAATCCGAGCCTCATCGAGGACATCAATAGCTGATAAAGTGAGCCATAAATTGATGGCTTATTTGATTGAAAGAAAAGATAGTATCCGATTTAAGGACTGAGTACCAGTTCCTGGCTGCTTCCTTCAGGGTGGAGGGGAAAGCTCGGTATAGAATGACGTCAAGCACGTCATGGAGCAGGATCATTATCTGAAAGGCCTTTAGATGATCGATCGGATTAGCAGTTTCATCGTAACTCTCAAACTATGAGAGCTTGATGTTCGATAGGATTGATTCCTATATGATTTGCTGAGAGAAAGGAGAATCAGTGCAGATGTTGATGATGTGGAAGGGAGGAGCATGATGGAGTTCTTTGATCAGCTGATTTATTTCTTGCAACTTTTGGTCCAAGAGATCCTCATGGTCGTGGATCTCCAAAATCTTCTGGCAGAATGGGAGTAAGGTCCCCCTAAGGGTCGAATCATGGTCGGAGCAAGGGCTCTCTATCCTCTACTTTTCTTTTTCAAAAGTTACCGACCGACTCGCCCAAGTCGATCATCCCCATACAGGATCCTGGGGTTCTGATGTAGCCCACTCCGACTGGGCAGGTGCCAGAGATCGTTGTTGCTGCATGGCCTACATTGCTTTAGTGAGGCTTCTAACTTGCTAGACTAGTAGGTTGAATTGCTCTGCGTCCACCATTGCTATCGATAGAGCTTGAGATGCTAGGGAAGAGATAGGGGTAAGCAGATCTGGATGAGATCTGATTGTAGAGGTGGTTGACTATCAAGTTGAGGCTTTCCTAGGAGGCATTATCGAGAAATCAATCAGGAAAGAAAAGCTTTGAAGGAGAGAAGAAGAAGAAAATGCTTCCATCGAGCACTCCTTTAAGAACAAGGGATCCTCAAAAGAAAGAGATCCCTTCCTCCAGCGCCAATTCTATTGGTGCAAAATTTGATTGACGTCAGAACTGGCTAGTGCTAGAGAAGTCGAGATCACTGTCGGGACCTACAAAAGATGTTCAAACTAGAGGAGGGATGGCTCCGGCAGGATCCTCCAACGATCAAGTTAGCTCCTCCAACCAACAGAAATGGAATACTCAGTAGAGAAAGTAGCAGAGTTTCGAGATGAAAGAGAAAACTTCAAGAAAATATATAAGGGTTCCTTTTATAGATGGAGCCTATAACAAACTGATGGTGATAGTTATAACTGCTGAGTAGTGGGTCGTTCAGGCGATGTGGGGTTCGTTATAGAGGATAGTGTCTGTTGTTGCGATGCATCCATTGTCGTAACATACAGGTAGTTAAGATTTAGTTGTTGAAGTTCAGACTGAACCGCTATTAGTAGCGAGAAAGGTTCAACTAGGAGAAGCCCTTCAGATGACTGGAAGAAATTTGGAGGAAGTTCGACTGATGGATAAATCCATCGGAAGAGAGAGTTCATCTGGGGGAGAAGTCCAAAGGGAATTCGGCTGAAGGAGAAGTCCGTCAAGAGGAGAAGTTCAGAGGAAGTTCATCTGGTGGATAAGTCTGGAGGAAGTTTATTTGGAGGAGAAATCCAAAGAAAGTTCATCTGGTGGAGAAGTCTGGAGCAAGTTCGTCTAGAGGAGAAATCCCGAAGGAAGTTCATCTAGAGGAGAAATCTAGAGAAAGTTCATCTGGTGGAGAAGTCCAAAGGAAGTTCATCTGGAGGAGAAATTCGAAGAAAGTTCATCTGATGGAGAAGTTCGGAGGAAGTTCGTCTGGAGGAGAAATTTGGAGGAAGCTTGTCTGGAGGAGAAATTTGGAGGAAGCTTGTCTGGTGGAGAAGTCCGAAGGAAGTTCGTCTGGAGGAGAAATTCAAAGGAAGTTCATCTGGTGGAGAAGTCCAGGTGTAGTTCATCCCAGTAGTCCCAAAGATCGGCAGGCATACTAAAGGTCGGTCAACCTAGGGACAAGCGAAGCTACGATTTAAGCTCTTCCGCGATCAAGAATCCTTCTCGACCAGGCACTGGTCCGAAGTTCGATAGGAGCGGGGTTTATCCCCAAGAGTTTCTATCCTAGGATAGCTATAATTTAGCTTTTACTATTGTAGCTTAGTGCTACACTCCTCTACCTTAACCCAGTACTATATATTTTATCTAACTCTTTCAAACAATGGTGTGATGGTAGCAAAAATCCTTAAAATCAAGGCAACTTGACTCACACTATTCTCTATCCTTTGATCACCATCATCATCCTTTTAGCTAATCCGATATAAGTGGCACACTCATGCACATCTATCTATAATTATCACCATTCTTCTCTACTACATCAGGACAAAACTCTACTAATAGATTCTACAACACATCCGGATAGGATGAAAAGAGCACCCACATATTAGAATAGGTTATTCACTACAATAGAATAGGGTTATGGCAGTACTAACTATTGCAGCGGTTTCAAAAATTGCTGTAATAGACTCTACAGCAGTGGTTATGAATAATTGTTGCCATAGGTCTAACTGAAGGAAAATCCTGATTTTTCGGAATAGGTTCGTTCAGATCTAATCGGATCAAGAGATATATTTCAAAAAAAAATTTCTTTGATCCTAAGCATATCTAAAATATTTTAGATCTGATTCTTATTATTCTAATAATAAAAATAAAATCTAAATAAATTAAATTTAATTTAATTTACCTTGATGTTGTGTAATCCTATTATCCGTTGATGATTCTGTATACAGCGGAAGGTTCTGGATCTAGCCACATAAGTGCCTAACCTTTATCGGTATCCACTCAGGCCGGATCCAGAGATCCTCCTCTTCTCTATCATGTCTCCAAAAATTAGATCTGGATCTGATCTAGAGGATCTTCAAAACACCTTTCGAAGATCAGTAGTCGTCCTTTACAGCAGCGCAGCCTTCTAGCTTTCAGTCGCCTTTCTCTCATCTGGATTGCACCAACCAAGAATCTAAACCTCTTTGGATGTGGAGAGGAGAGGGAGAAGGTTGATTTGGTATGGAGGAAGAGGGGAGAGGAGTCCTTGGGGCGTGGGATTCTCTAATTCAGATACTTCTTTGAGTTAGGCGCAGGATCTTATTTATAGACTATCTGTGATCCAACTCCTCTTCTTCCCAACCAATCACAACCCTTTGTGAAATCAGATCTAAATCTGATTGATGAAAATAGAGTCTCCTGGATTCCTCCTTAGATGGCACCTAAGACCAATCAAAGTTGGTTCTTAGGAGAACTTTAATCGGAATCCAAAAAGGAGATGGAGTCCTTGTCCAACAGGGACTCCTAGGCACCTCCAGCTTGGGCACACGCCAAGGGTGGCGTGCGCCCTCCTCCTTGTGAGGTTCTGGTAAGGGGACAGGCCCCCACCAGCTCTCCAATAGGTGCATGACACATGGATAGAAGTCAAAGTATCAATGGTCAATATTTGACCAGTCAAAGGTCAACTTTTGACCAAAGTCAAAGGATGAGAAATGGTAGGTGACCAAAAATGGCAGGTATTGTCTTACAAAATAAGACAACCCTTTTCTAATCTAGACAGACTCCAGTCAGATCAGGTGAAGACCTCTGAATGAGCATAAACTCCTTTGGCTCAATCAGGACAACATTTATGATAGTAAAAGAAGAACGTTAGATTCAATCGAGTGCTAGCACGATTTTCTTGAACCTAATTGAATCTAATTCAGATCAATTGAACTGGATCAATTCAATTAATGATCACCAGATTCAAACCCTTGTTTGTGTGATCCAGTTAGGTTTAGTTCTTATAGTAATGGGATATGTCATGATCTCTATCATCGACATCATCAAAACTCCTTTCGATGGATCAAAACTCTTCTAATTCGAACAGCTAGAATGATGGATCATTTAAATCATTCTAATTGCTTCCAAAATCCATCAGTGACACCTAGCAGTATATGGTGGCAACCCATCAAAGCTGAATGCGAACCTCTTAGTGTAGCTACCTATGTGATTAAGTTCTTCGATCTTGAGCTCCAATCAGATTAGGGTTAAGGTGAACTCGTCAAACCCAAGTTTCTGTCATATGATGTAATCATTCAATTCAAGTCCGATGTGAAAAACCTAAATAGAAACTCTTTCTATTATTTCACTCTGCCATTGCCATGGGCTTCTGGACTTGATTCTCATGATCATCATAGAGCTGCTCCTCTACCACCAAAATAGATAAATTCCATCTTGATTCAATCCAGTTCCTACAATGAACATGTCATAGCCAACATGCACCTCAGGGTTCCATATGGCTAGGAGACCAAGTAATGGTGTAGTCAAACTATAACACCCTCAAGGTAAACTACCGATGCATCTCAGGTCAAAGAACCAGACACACCACTGCAGCATCGAGTCAGTCATTGATGAGAAGGTAGACTTCCTAAGGACTACTCGAGGTGGTCACGCTCAATGCCCTTATTCTCTAACGAATATCTGTACTCTCGCTTCGGTATCTCCACACCGTAGACTTAAGACTCATCTACTAAAAAGAAGCAATTATACATCAATCTTCTGGATCAATCACCATCCTCGTGATGATCCTATAGTCGAAAGCATTTTATGAGTTAATAATGATTATTCATGTTTTAAATTTTCAACTCTTGAAAATATGAATTATCATTACCATTAACTCAAAGAATATATCACAGATACTAAATACACATATGTGATAGAAAATAACCCATTTTATTGATTATAGTCATAATTACAATTTTGCCCCTAGAAGTGTATTACAGGTGTCAGCCAATTTTGGCTTCTAGGGCATATATATCTAACAATCTTCCACTTATCCTAAAGCCAATTGGCTATAAGTCTAAATCCCATCTTCTCAAGGTGGGCTTCATATTTTTGTTGTCCCAACAACTTTGTAAATGGGTCTGCCACATTATCTATGGAGTCGACTCCCTTGATCTCAATGTAATCCTTCTCAAGGTAATTGCGGATGAGGTGGTATCGCCGCTCAATGTGCTTAGACTTCTGATGAGACCTTGGCTCCATAGCAAGGGCTATGGCGCCATTGTTGTCGCAGTATAGAGGAATGGCATCTGATGGCATTACTCCAATTTCTGTCGCAAACTTTTTATACCAGAATGCTTCCTTCGCAGCCTCTGATGCAGCGATATATTCTGCTTCCATGATGGAATCTGCTATCACAATTTGCTTGAAACTCTTCCAGCTGACAGCACCACCATTGCACACAAACAGACTCTCAGATGTCGACTTTCGATCATCTATATCAGACATGAAATCTGAGTCTGTGTATCTCTAGACATGGAGTTCTCTGTTATTAAAGACCAACATCATATCCTTAGTTCTTCTCAAGTATTTAAGGATACATTTCACAGAAGTCTAGTATTCTTCACCTAGATTTGACTGATATCTGCTTGTGACACTCACAACATGGGCTATATCAGATCGTGTACATAGCATGGCATACATGAGGCTCCCTATTACAGAAGCATAAGGGATCTTGCTCATGCGTTCTATTT